>SZWC01006611.1:3253-62758 GCA_023375785.1 Penium margaritaceum
CCCCCCCCCCCCCCCCCTCCGGTCACGAGCCTGTTCCATATTGCGCGTACGAGGATTCAAACCCATGACCTACCGCTCCAGAAGCTAACTCTTTAAACACTAAGCCAGCGCACATGGTGTTCATATGATGTCCAGATGCCATTATAAAGGTTTCTATGGGTGAATGGCATAAAACAAGGGGGTGTAAGATTAGAGGGTAGTTTTCAAATGTATGAATGATAACAAAGTTAGTTTAATCATGAAAAGAGTGACGCAGACGGAATTTCAAATTTTGCAACTTTGAGCTTCAAAAACCTCTCAGCCATTGCTCCGATAGACCAGCCGTAAGAAGGAAAGTTGACTACACATAGTGAAACTCTTTTTATGATATTCAGTGAAACGAGCATAACTTGGTTGGTCATCGCGCATGGTAGCCACGCCGTGCCACCACTTATCGAAGGTCTTTGTACTTGCTAGTCGATACCGAGTATTCCCAAACCATTGTTTCTCCCTCTGCCTATTTTTGACTTGTATCATGAGTTGTGAATGTTGACCACACACACTAAACTTCTTTGGTCATGAGCAGTGATGCATGCCTACTTGGGTACGTCATTGTGCGCGGTAGCCGCACCGTGCCAATACATACAAGAATTATTTGTACTTTCTAGGAGATACATAGTGTTTTGACCCCATGTTTTTCCCCTCTGACCATTGGTGACTCATGTTATGGGTTGCGAACGTTGACCACCCTTATTGAAATTCTTTGGTCATGGTTAGTGACATATGCCTAGTTTGGTTTGTCACTGTACGTGGTTACCACACCGTGTCACTACGTATTGAAGGCCTTTGTGCTTTCTAGTTGATAGCTAGTCTTCCCAAACCATTGTTACCCCCTCTGACTATTAGTGTCTCGTGTTGTGAGCTGTCAACGCTGACCATCTGAAGTGAAATTCCTTATTCATGGTCAGTGACATATGCATACTTTGGTTGTTCAATGTGCATTGTAGCAACAATGTGCCACTACATATTGAATGTATTTGTACTTGCTAGTCAATAACTAGTATTCACAAACCATTATCTTCCATCCTGACCATTTGTGACTCGTGTTATGAGTTGTCAAGGTTTGCCACACTTAGTGCCATTATTTGGTCATGGTCAGTGACATATGCCTACTTTGGTTGGTCATCGTGCATGGTATCCGCACCGTGCCACAACGTATTGAAGCTCCTTGTGCTTGCTTCTTGATTCTTGGTATTCCCAAACCATTGTTTCCCCCTCTGATCATTTGTGACTCATATTATGAGTTTTCAATGCTGACCACACACAGCAGATTTCTTTGGTCAAAGGCAGTACATATGCCTACTTTCGGCGTTCATTGTGCATGGTAGCTACACCGTGCTACTACTGACTGAAGGTTGTTGTACTTGCTAGTTGAGAACTGATATTCCCATAGCATTGTTTCCCTCTGACCGTTTTTGACTCGTGTTATGGTTGGTCAACATTGACCACCCATATTGAAATTCTCTCGTCATGGTCAGTGACATATGCCTAGTTTGATTGTTTGGTGTGCATATTAGCCACACCATGCCACTACATATTGAAGTTTCTTGTCCTTTCTTGTCAATACATAGGGTTCCCAAACCATTGTTTCTCCCTCTGACCATTTGTGACTCGTATTATGACTTGTCAACGTTGACCACACACGGCGGATTTCTTTGGTCAAAGGCAGTACATATGCCTATGTTGGTCGGTCACTATGCACGCTAGCCACACCATGCCACTACTTGTTGAAGACATTTCTACTTGCTAGTTGATAACTAGTGTTCCCAACCCATGGTTTCCCCCACTGACCATTTGTGACTCGTGTTATGAGTTTTCAATGCTGACCACACATTGTGAAATCCGTTTGGTCATGGTTTGTGACACATGTCTACTTTGCTTTTTCAATGCACATGATTACCATGCTGTGTCATTATGTATCGAAGGTATTTGTGCTTTCTTGTTGACAACTAGTGTTCCCAAACCATTGTTAGCCCCCTCTCACTTTCTGTGAGTTGTAAGTGTTGACCACATGAAGTGAAATTCTTTGATCATGGTCAGTGACATATGCATGCTTTGGTTGGTCACCGTGCATTGTAGGCACACCGTGCCACTACATATTGAAGGTATTTGTACTTGCGACTCGATAACTAGTATTCACAAACCATTAACTTCCACCCTGACCATTTGTCACTCGTGTTATGAGTTGTCAAGGTTTACCACACGTAGTGCCATTATTTGGTCATGGTCAGAGACATATGATTGCTTTGGTTGGTCGTCGTGCATGGTATCCACACTGTGCCACAACGTATTGAAGATCCTTGTGCTTGCTATTTGATACTCGGTGTTTCCAAATCATTGGTGCCCTCTCTGACCATTTTTGACTCGTATAATGAATTGTCAACGTTGACCACACACAGCGGATTTCTTTGGTCAAAGGCAGTACATATGCCTACCTTGGTCGGTCATTGTGCATGGTAGCCACACCGTGCTACTACTGAATGAAGGTCGTTGTACTTGCTAGTTGAGAACTGATATTCCCATAGCATTCTTTCCCCACCTGACGGTTTGTGACTCCTGCTATGGTTGGTCAACGTTGACCACCCATATTGCAATTATCTGGTCATGGTCAGTGACATGTGCCTTGTTTGGTTATTTCGTGTGCATAGTAGCCACACTGTGCCACTACGTATTGAAGTTTTTTGCCCTTTCTAGTTTATACATAGGGTTGCCAAACCATTGTCTCTCCCTCTGGCCATTTGTAACTCGTGTTATGAGCTGTCAATGTTCACCACACACAGTGGACTTCTTCGGTCATAGCCAGTGACATATGCATCATTTGGTTGGTCACTGCACACGCTAGCCACACCATGCCACTACTTGTTGAAAACCGTTCTACTTGCTAGTTGATAACTTGTGTTCCCAATCTATGCCCCCCCCCCCCCAATGACCATTTATGACTCGTGTTTTGAGTTTTCAACGTTGACCACACACTGTGAAAACCATTTGGTCATGGTTTGTGACACATGCCTACTTTGGTTTGTCACTGTACATGGTTACCACGCCGTGTCTTCGCGTATCGAAGGTCTTTGTGCTTTCTTGTTGACAGATGGTGTTCCCAAACCATTTTTAGCCCCCTCAGACTATCTGTGACTCGTGTTGTGAGTTGTAAATGTTGATCTCATGAAGTGAAATTCTTTGTTCATGGTCAGTGCCATATGCATACTTTGGTTGGTCATCGTGCATGGTATCCACACTGTGCCACAACGTATTGAAGCTCCTTGTGCTTGCTATTTGACACTTAGTGTTCCATAACCATTGACAATGACTACAATGACTGAAGGTCATTGTACTTGCTAGTTGACAACTGATATTCCCATAGCATTGTTTCCTCCCCTTACCTTTTGTGACTCATGTTATGGTTGGTCAACGTTGACCACCCATGTTGAAATTCTTTGGTCATGGTCAGTGACATATGCCTAGTTTGGTTGTTTTGTGTGCATATTAGCCACACCATGCCACTACGTATTGAAGTTCTTTGTCCTTTCTAGTCAATACATAGGGTTCCCAAACCATTCTATCTCCTTTGACCATTTGTGACTCGTGTTATGAGTTGTCAATGTTGACCACACATAATGGACTTCTTCGGTCATAGTCAGTGACATATGCATCCTTTGGTTGGTCACTTTGCACGCTCGCCACACCATGCCACTGCTTGTTGAAAATCTTTCTACTTGCTAGTTGATAACTAGTGTTCCCAACCCATGGTCTCCCCGATAAACCATTTGTGACTCGTGTTATGAGTTTTCAACGTTGACCACACACTGTGAAATCCATTTGGTCATGGTTTGTGACACATGCCTACTTTGGTTCGTCAATGTACATGGTTACCACGCTGTGGCATTACGTACCAAATGTCTTTGTGCTTTCTTGTTGAAAGGTAGTATTGCCAAACCATTTTTAGCCCCCTCTGACTATATGTGACCCGTGTTGTGAGTTGAAAATGTTGACCACGTAAAGTGAATATTTTTATTCATGGTAAGTGACATCTGCATACTTTGGTTGGTCACTGTGCATTGTAGCCACACTATGCCACTACATATTGAAGGTATTTGTACGAAGTAGTCGATAACTAGTATTCACAAACCATTATCTTCCACCCTCACCATTTGTTACTCTTGTTATGAGTTGTCAAGGGTTACCACACTCAGTGCCATTATTTGGTCATGGTCAGTGACATATGCCCACTTTGGTTGGTCACCCTGCATGGTATCCACACTGTGCCACGACGTATTGAAGCTCCTTGTGCATGCTTTTTGATACTCGTTGTTCCCAAACCAATGTTTTCCCCTCTGACCATTGGTGACTCGTATTATGAGTTGTCAACGTTGACCACACACAGCAGATTTCTTTGGTCAAAGGCAGTACATATGCCTACTTTGGTCGGTCATTGTGCATGGTAGCCACACCATGCTTCTACTGACTGAAGGTTGTTGTACTTGCTAGTTGAGATCTGATATTCCCATAGCATTGTTTCCTCCCCTGACCGTTTGTGACTCGTGTTCTGGCTGGTCAACGTTGACCACCCATATTGAAATTATCTGATCATTGTCATCGACATATGCCTAGTTTGGTTGTTTGGTGTGTATAGTAGCCACACCGTGCCACTGCGTATTGAAGTTCTTTGTCCTTTCTAGTTGATACATAGGGTTCCCAAACCATTGTCTCTTCCTCTGACCATTTGTGACTCGTGTTATGAGTTGTCAATGTTGACCACACATAGTGGACATCTTTGGTCATAGTCAGTGACATATGCATCCTTTGGTTGGTCACTGTGCACGCTAGCCACACCGTGCCACTACTTGTTAGAAATCTTTCTACTTGCAAGTTGATAACTAGTGTTCCCAACCCATTGTCTCCCCCACTGACTATTTGTGACTTGTCGTATGAGTTTTCAACGTTGACCACACACTGTGAAATGCGTTTGGTCATGGTTTGTGACACATGCCTACTTTGGTTTCTCACTGTACATTGATACCACGCCGTGTCATTACGTATCGAAGGTCTTTGTGCTTGCTTGTTGACAGCTAGTGTTCTCAAACCATTGTTACCCCCTCTTACTATCAGTGACTTGTGTTGTGAGTTGTAAATGTTGACCACATGAAGTGAAATTCTTTGTTCATGGTCAGTGACATATGCATACTTTGGTTGGTCACTGTGCATTGTAGGCACACTGTGCCACTACATATTGAAGGTATTTGTACTTTCTAGTCAATAACTAGTATTCACAAATGATTATCTTCCGCCCTGACCATTTGTGACTCGTGTTATGAGTTATCAAGATTTACCACACTTAGTGCCATTATTTGGTTATGGTCAGTGACATATGCCTACTTTGGTTGGTCATCGTGCATGGTATCCACACCGTGCCACAACGTATTGAAGCTCCTTGTGCTTGCTTTTTGATACTTGGTGTTCCCAAACCATTGTTTCCCCCTATGACCATTTGTGACTCGTATTATGAGTTGTCAATGTTGACCACACACGGCAGATTTCATTGGTCAAAGGCATTACATATGCCTACTTTGGTCGTTTATTGTGCATGGTAGCCACATTGTGCTACTACTGACTGAAGGTTGTTGTACTTGCTAGTTGAGAACTGATATTCCCATAGCATTGTTTCCTCCCTTGACCGTTATTGACTTGTGCTATGGTTGGTCAACGTTGACCACCCATATGGAAACTTTCTCATCATGGTCAGTGACAAATGCTAAGTTTGGTTGTTTGGTGTGCATGTAAGCCACACCGTGCCAATACGTATTGAAGTTCCTTGTCCTTTCTAGTCGATACATAGGGTTCTCAAACCATTCTATCTCCCTCTGACCATTTGTGACTCGTGTTATGAGTTGTCAATGTTGACCACACATAATGGACTTCTTCGGTCATAGTCAGTGACATATGCATCGTTTGGTTGGTCACTCTGCACGCTAGCCACACCGTGCCACTACTTGTTGAAAGTATTTCTACTTGCTAGTTGATAACTAGTGTTCCCAACCCGTAGTTTCCCGCACTGACTAGTTGTGACTTGTGTTATGAGTTTTCAACGTTGACCACGCACTGTGAAATCCCTTTGGTCATGGTTTGTGACACATGCCTATTTTGGTTTGTTACTGTACATGGTTACCACGCCGTGTCATTACGTATCAAAGGTATTTGTGCTTTCTTCTTGACATCCGGTGTTCCCAAACCATTGCTAGCCACCTCTGACTATGTGTGACCTGTGTTGTGAGTTTTAAATGTTGACCATACGAAGTGAAATTCCTTGTTCATGGTCAGTGACAGATGCATACTTTGGTTGGTCACTGTGCATTGTAGCCACACTGTGCCACTACATATTGAAGGTATTTGTACTTGCCAGTCAATAACTAGTATTCACAAATCAGTATCTTCCACCCAAACCATTTGTGACTCGTGTTATGAGTTGTCAACTTTTACCACACTTAGTGACATTATTTGGTCATGGTCAGTGACATATGCCTACTTTGGATGGTCATTGTGCATGGTTTCCACACCGTGTCATAACTTATTGAAGGTCCTTGTGCTTGCTAGCTGATACCTGGCGTTCCCAAACCATTGTCTCGTCCTCTGACCATTTGTGACTCCTGTTATGAGTTGTGAATGCTGACCACACACAGCAGATTTCTTTGGTCAAAGGTAGTACGTATGCCTACTTTGGTTGGTCATTGTGCATGGTAGCCACACCGTGCTTATACTGAATGAAGGTCGCTGTACTTGCTAGTTGAGAACTGCTATTCACAGACCATTGTTTCCCCCTCTGACCCTTTGTGGCTCGTGTTATGGTTGGTGAATGTTGACCACCCATATTGAACTTCATTCATCATGGTCGGTGACATATGCCTAATTTGGTTGTTTGGTGTGCATAGTCGGCACACCGTGCCACTATGTATTGAAGTTCTTTGTCCTTTCTAGTCGATACAAAGGGATCCCAAATTCTTGTCTCTCCCTCTGACCCTTTTTGACTCGTGGTGTGAGTTGTCAATGTTGACCATACATAGTGGACTTCTTCGGTCGTAGCCAGTGACGTGTGCATCCTTCGGTTGGTCACTGTGCACGCTAGCCAGATTGTGCCACTACTTGTCTAATATATTTCTACTTGCTACTTGATAACTAGTGTTCCCAACCCATGGTCTCCCCCACTGACCATTTGTGGCTCGTGGTATGAGTTTCCAACGTTGACCACAAACTGTGAAATCCATTTGGTCATGGTTTGTGACACATGCCTACTTCTGTTTGTCACTGTAGACTGCTACCATGCCGTGTCATTATGTATCAAAGGTCTTTGTGCTTTCTTATTGACAGCTAGTGTTCCCAAACCATCGGTACCCCCTCTGACTATCAGTGACCCGTGTTGTGAGTTGTGAATGTTGACCACATGAAGAAAAAATCTTTGTTGATGGTCAGTGACATATGCATGCTTTGGTTGGTCAATGTGCATTGTAGCCACACTGTGCCACTACATATTGAAGATATTTGTACGCGCTAGTCAATAACTAGTATTCAGAACCATTGTCTTCCACTCTGATCATTCGTGAATCATGTCATGAGCTGTCAAAGTTTACCACACTTATTGGCATTATTTGGTCATGGTCAGTGACATATGCCTACGTTGGTTGGTCATCCTGCATGGTATCCACACCGTGCCACAACGTATTAAAGCTCCCTGTCCTTGCTATATGGTTTTCAAGGTTCCCAAACCATTGTTCCCCCCTCTGACCATTTGTGACCCGTATTATGAGTTGTCAACGTTGACCACACACAACGGATTTCTTTGGTAAAAGGCAGTGCATATGCCTACTTTGGTCGGTCATTGTACATGGTAGCCACACCGTGCTACTACTCACTGAAGGTCGTTTTACTTGCTAGTTGAGAACTGATATCCCCATAGCATTCTTTCCTCCCCTGACCGTTTGTGACTCCTGTTATGGTTGGTCAACATTTACTACCCATATTGAAATAATCTGGTTATGGTCTGTGACATATGCCTAGTTTGGTTGTTTGGTGTGCATAGTAGCCACACCGTGCCACTACGTATTGAAGTTTTTTTGTCCTTTCTAATTGATACATAGGGTTCCCAAACCATTGTCTCTCCCTCTGACCATTTGTGACTCGTGTTATGATTTGTCAATGTTGACCCCACGTAGTGGACTTCATCGGTCATAGTCAGTGACATATGCATCCTTTGGTTGGTCACTGTGCACGCTAGCCACACCGTGCCACTACTTGTTGAAAACCTTTCTACTCGCTAGATGACAACTAGTGTTCCCAACCCATGGTCTCCCCCAATGACCATTTGTGACTCGTGTTATGAGTTTTCAACGTTGACCACACACTGTGAAATCCGTTTGGTCAAGATTTGTGACACATGCCTACTTTGGTTTGTCACTGTATATGGTTACCACGCCGTGTCACCGCGTATCAAAGGTTTTTGTGCTTTCTTGTTAGCTAGTGTTCCCAAACCATTGTTAGCCCCCTCTGACTATCTGTGACCCGTGTTGTGAGTTGTAAATGTTGACCACATGAAATGAAAATCTTTGTTCATGGATAGTGACATATGCATACTTTGGCTGGTCACTGTGCATTGTAGCCTCACTGTGCCACTACATATTGAAGGTATTTGTACTTGCTAGTGGAGAACTAGTATTCACAAATCATTATCTTCCATCCTGACCAGTTGTGACTCGTGTTATGAGTTGTCAAGGTTTACCACACTTAGTGCCATTATTTGGTCATGGTCATTGACATATGCCTAGTTTGATTGGTCATCTTGCATGGTATCCACACTATGCCACACACATTGAAGCTCCTTGTGCATTCTATTTGATACTTGGTGTTCCCAACCCATTGTTTCTCCCTCTTACCATTTAAGACTCGTATTATGAGTTGTCAATGTTGACCACACACAGCAGATTTCTTTGGTCAAAGGCAATACATATGCCTACTTTGGTCGGTCATTGTGCATGGTAGCCACACCGTGCTACTACTGACTGAAGGTCATTGTACTTGCTAGTTGAGAACTGATATTCGCATAGCATTGTTTCCTCCCCTTGCCTTTTGTGACTCGTGTTCTGGTTGGCCAACGTTGACCACCCATGTTGAAATTCTTTGGTCATGGTCAGTAACATATGCCTAGTTTGGTTGTTTGGTGTGCATATTAGCCACACCGTGCCACTATGTACTGAAGTTCTTTGTCCTTTCTTGTTGATACATAGGGTTCCCAAACGATTGTCTTTCCCTCTGACCATTTGTGACTCGTGTTAGGAGTTGTCAATGTTGACCACACATAGTGGACTTTTTCAGTTGTACTCATTGACATATGCATCCTTTGGTTTGTCACTGTGCACGCTAGCCACACCGTGCCACTACTTGTTGAAAATCTTTCTACTTGCTAGTTGATAGCTAGTGTTCCCAACCCATGGTCTCTCCCACTGACCGTTTGTGACTCGTGGTATGAGTTTTCAATGTTGACCACACACTGTTAAATCCGTTTGGTCATGGTTTGTGACACATGCCTACGTTCATTTGTCACAATACATTGTTACCACGCCATGTCATTACGTATCGAAGGTCTTTGTGCTTTCTTGTTGACAGCTAGTGTTCCCAAACCATTGTTACCCCCTCTGACTACCAGTGACTCGTGTTGTGAGTTGTTAATGTTGACCACATGAAGTGAAATTCTTTGTTCATGGTCAGTGACATATGCATTGTAGCCACACTGTGCCACTACATATTGAAGGTTTTTGTACTTGCTGGTCAATAACTAGTATTCACAAATCATTATCTTCCACCCTCACCATTTGTGACTCGTGTTATGAGTTGTCAAGGTTTACCACACTTAGTGTCATTATTTGGTCATGGTCAGTGACATAAGCTTACTTTGGTTGGTCATCGTGCATGGTATCCACACCATGCCACAATGTATTGAAGCTGCTTGTGCTTGCTTTTTTGTACTTGGTGTTCCCAAACCATTGTTTCCCCCTCGGACCATTTGTGACTTGCATTATGAGTTGTCAATGTTGACCACACACACCAGATTTCTTTGGCTAAAGGCAGTGCATATGCCTACTTTGGTCGGTCATTGTGCATTGTTGCCACGCCGTGCTACTACTGACTGAAGGTTGTTGTGCCTTCTCCTTGAGAACTGATATTCCCATAGCATTGTTTCCTTCCCTTACCGTTTTTGTCTCGTGTTATGGTTGGTCAACGTTGACCACCCATACTGAAACGCTTGTCATGGTCAGTGACATATGCCTAGTTTGGTTGTTTTGTGTGCATGTTAGCCACACCGTGCCACTACGTATTGAAGTTCTTTTTCCTTTCTAGTCGGTACATAGGGTTCTTAAACCATTGTCTCTCCATCTGACCATTTGTGACTTGTGTTATGAGTTGTCAATGTTGACCTAACATAGTGGGCTTCTTCGTTCATAGTCAGTGACATATGCATCCTTTGGTTGGTCACTGTGCACGCTAGCCACACCATGCCACTACTTGTTGAAGTTATTTCAACTTGCTAGTTGATAACTAGTGTTCCCAGCTCATGGTTTCCCCCACTGACCATTTGTGAATCGTGTTATGAGTTTTCAACGTTGACCACACACTGTGTCATCCGTTTGGTCATGGTTTGTGACACATGCCTACTTTGGTTTTTTACAGTACATGGTTACCACTCTGTGTCGTACGTATCGAAGGTCTTTGTGCTTTCTTGTTGACAGCTAGTATTCCCAAACCATTGTTAGCCCCCTTTGACTATCTGTGACCCGTGTTGTGAGTTGTAAATGTTGACCACATGAAGTGAAATTCTTTGTTCATGGTCAGTGACATATGCATACTTTGGTTGGTCACTGTGCATTGTAGCCACACTGTGCCACTACATATTGAAGGTATTTGAACTCGCTAGTTGATAACTGGTATTCAGAAACCATTATCTTCCACCCTGACCATTTGTGACTCGTGTTATGAGTTGTCAAGGTTTACCACACTTAGTGCCATTATTTGGTCATGGTCAGTGACATATGCATACTTTGGTTGGTCACTGTGCATTGTAGCCACACTGTGCCACTACATATTGAAGGTATTTGTACTTGCTAGTCAATAACTAGTATTCACAAACCATTATCTTCCACCCTGACCATTTTTGACTTGTGTTTTGAGTTGTCAAGGCTTACCACACTTAGTGCCATTATTTGGTCATGGTCAGTGACATATGCCTACTTTGGCTGGTCATCGTGCATGGTATCCACACTGTGCCACAACGTGTTGAAGCTCCTTGTGCTTACTATTTGATACTCGGTGATCCCAGCCCATTGTTTCCCCCTCTGCTCATTTGTGACGCGTTTCATGAGCTGTCAACGTTGACCACACACAGCGGATTTCTTTGGTCAAAGGCAGTACATATGCCTACTTTGGTTGGTCATTGTGCATAGTAGCCACACCGTGCTACTGCTGACTGAAGATTGTTGTACTTGCTAGTTGAGAACTGATGTTTGTATAGCATTGTTTCCTCGCCTGACCGTTTGTGACTCGTGTTATGGCTGGTCAACGTTGACCACCCATGTTGAAATGTTCCGGTCATGGTTAGTGACATATGCCTAGTTTGGTTGTTCAGTGTGCATAGTAGCCAAACCGTGCCACTACGTATTAAAGTTCTTTATCCTTTCTAGTTGATACATAGGGTTCCCAAACCATTGTCTCTCCCTCTGACCAATTGTGACTCGTGTTATGAGTTGTCAATGTTGACCACACATAGTGGACTTCTTCGGTCATAGTCAGTGACATATGCATCATTTGGTTGGTCACTGTGCACGCTAGCCACACCGTGCCACTACTTGTTGAAAACATTTGTACCTGCTAGTTGATAGCTAGTGTTCCCAACCCATGGTCTCCCCAACTGACCAATTGTGACTCGTGTTATGAGTTTTCAACGTTGACCACACACTGTGAAATCCGTTTGGTCATGATTTGTGACACATGCCTACTTTGGTTTGTCACAGTGCATGGTTACCACGCCGTGTCATTACTGATCGAAGGTCTTTGTGCTTTCTTGTTGACGGCTAGAGTTCCCAAACCATTGTTACTCCCTCTGAAAACCAGTGACTCGTATTGTGAGTTGTAAATGTTGACCACATGAAGTGAAATTCTTTGTTCATAGTCAGTGACATATGCATACTTTGGTTGGTCACAGTGCATTGTAGCCACACTATGCCACTACATATTGAAGGTATTTGTACTTGCTAGTCAATAACTAGTATTCACAAACCATTACCTTCCACCCTGACCATTTGTGACTGGTGTTATGAGTTTTCAAGGTTCACCACACTTAGTGCCATTATTTGGTCATCGTGAGTGACATATGCCTACTTTGGTTGGTCATCGTCCATGGTATCCACGCTGTGCCACAACGTATTGAACCTCCTTGTGCTTGCTATTTGATACTCGGTGTTCCCAAACCATTGTTTCCCCCTCTGATCATTTGTGACTTGTATTATGAGTTGTCAACGTTGAGGACACACAACGGATTTCTTTGGTCAAAGGCAGTACATATGCATACTTTGGTCGGTCATTGTGCATGGTAGCCACACCGTGCTACTACTGACTGAAGGTCATTGTACTTGCTAGTTGAGAACTGATATTCGCATAGCATTGTTTCTTCTCCTGACCGTTTGTGACTCGGGTTATGGTTGGTCAACGTTGACCACCCATATTGAATTCATCTGGTCATGGTCACTGACATATGCCTAGTTTGGTTGTTTGGTGTGCATAGTAGCCACACCGTGCCACTACGTATTAAAGTTCCTTGTCCTATCTAGTTGACACATAGGGTTCCCAAACCATTGTCTCTCCCTCTGACCATTTGTGACTCATGTTATGAGTTGTCAATGTTGACCACACATAGTGGACTTCTTCGGTCATAGTCAGTGACATATGCATCATTTGGCTGGTCACTGTGCACGCTGACCACACCGTGCCACTACTTGTTAAAAACACTTGTACTTGCTAGTTGATGTCTAGTGTTCCCAACCCATGATCTCCCCAACTGACCATTTGTGACTCGTGTTATAAGTTTTCAACGTTGACCACACACTGTGAAATCCGTTTAGTCATGATTTGTGACACATGCCTATATTGGTTTGTCACAGTGCATGGTTACCACACCGTGTCACCTGTATCGAAGGTCTTTGTGCTTTCTTGTTGATGGCTAGAGTTCCCAAACCATTGTTACCCCCTCTGACTACCAGTGACTCGTGTTGTGAGTTGTAAATGTTGACCACATGAGGTGAAATTCTTTGTTCATAGTTAGTGACATATGCATGCTTTGGTTGGTCACTGTGCATTGTAGCCACACTGTGCCACTACATATTGAAGGTATTTGTACTTACTAGTCAATAACTAGTATTCACAAACCATTACCTTCCACCCTGACCATTTGTGACTCGTGTTTTGAGCTGTCAAGGTTTACCACACTTAGTGCCATTATTTGGTCATGGTCAGTGACATATGCCTACTTTGGTTGGTCATCGTGCATGGTATCCACGCTGTGCCACAACGTATTGAAGCTCCTTGTGCTTGCTACTTGATACTCGGTGTTTCCAAATCATTGTTTCCCCGTCTGACGATTTGTGACTTGTGTTATGAGTTGTCAACGTTGATCACACACAGCGGATTTCTTTGGTCAAGGGCAGCACATATGCCTAGTTTGGTCCGTCATTGTGCATGATAGCCACATCGTGCAATTACTGACTGAAGGTCGTTGTACTTGCTAGTTGATGACTGATATTCCCATATCATTGTTCCATCCCCTGACCGTATGTGACTCGTGTTATGGTTGGTCAACGTTGACCACCCATATTGAAGTTATCTCATCATTGTCAATGACAAATGCCTAGTTTGGTTGTTTGGTGTGCGTAGTAGCCACACCGTGCCACTACGTATTGACGTTCTTTGTCCCTTCTAGTTGATGTATAGGGTTCCCAAACCATTGTCTCTCCCTCTGACCATTTGTGACTCGTGTTATGAATTGTCAATGTTGACCACATATAGTGGACTTCTTCGGTCATAGTCAGTGACATATGCATCCTTTGGTCGGTCACTGTGCACGCTAGCCACACCATGCCACTACTTGTTGAAACCCTTTCGACTTGCTAGTTGCCAACTAGTATTCCCAACCCATGGTTTCCCCCACTGACCATTTGTGACTTGTGTTATGAGTTTTCAGCTTTGACCACACACAGTGAAATCCGTTCAGTCATGGTTTGTGACACATGCCTACTTTGGTTTGTCACTGTACATGGTTACAACACTATGTCATTACTTATCAATGGTATTTGTGCTTCCGTGCTGACAGCTAGTGTTCCCAAACCATTGTTACCCCATCTCACTATCAGTTTCTCGTGTTGTGAGTTGAAGATGTTGACCACATGAAGTGAAATTCTTCGTTCATTGTCAGTGACATATGCATACTTTGGTTGGTCACTGTGCATTGTAGCCACACTGTGCCACTACATATTTATAGTATTTGTACTTGCTAGTCAATGAACAGTATTCACAAGTCATTATCTTCCACTCTGACCATTTGTGAATCGTGTTATGAGTTGTCAAGGTTTACCACACGTAGTGCCATTATTTGGTCATGGTCAGTGACATATGCCTGCTTTGGTTGGTCATCGTGCATGGTATCCACACTGTGCCACAAAGTATTGAAGCTCCTTGTGCTTTCTATTCAATACTGGGTGTTCCCAAACCATTGTTTCCCCCTCTGACCATTTGTGACTTGTATTTTGAGTTGTCAACGTTGACCACACACAGCGGTTTTCTTTGGTCAAAGGTAGTACATATGCCTACGTTGGTCGGTCATTGTGCATAGTAGCCACACCGTGCTACTACTGACTGAAGTTCGTTGTACTTGCTAGTTGAGAACTGATATTCCCAAAGCATTGTTTCCTCCCCTGACCGTTTTCGACTCTTGTTATGGTTGGTCAATGTTGACCACCCATATTCCAATTCTCTCGTCATAGTCAGTGACATGTGCCTAGTTTTGTTGTCTGGTGTGCAAATAAGCTACACTGTGCCAGTACGTATTGAAGTTCCTTGTCCTTTGTAGTGGATACATCTGGTTCCCAAACCATTGTATCTCCCTCTGACCAGTTGTGACTCGTGTTGTGAGTTGTCAATGTTGACCACACATAGTGGACTTTGTCGTTCATAGTCAGTGACATGTGCATCATTTGATTGGTCACTGTGTACGCTAGCCACACGGTGCCACTACTTGTTGAAAACATTTATACTTGCTAGTTGAAAACTAGTGTTCCCAACCCATGGTTTCCCCCACTGACCAGTTGTGACTCGTGTTACGAGTTTTCAACGTTGACCATACACTGTGAAATCCGTTTGGGCATGGTTTGTGTCACATGCCTATATTGGTTTGTTACTGTAGATGGTTACCACGCCGTGTCATTGCATATCAAAGGTCTTTGTGCTTTCTTGCTGACAGCTAGTGTTCCCAAACCATTGTTAGCCCCCTCTGACTATCTGTGACCCGTGTTGTGAGTTGTAAATGTTGACCACATGAAGTGAAATTCTTGGTTCATGGTCAGTGACATATGCATGCTTTGGTTGGTCACTGTGCATTGTAGCAACACTGTGCCACTGCATATTGAAGGTATTTGTACTTGCTAGTCGATAACTAGTACTCACAACCCATTATATTCCACCCTGACCATTTGTGACTCGTGTTATGAGTTGTCAAGGTTTACCACACTTAGTGCCATTATTTGGTCATGGTCAATGACATATGCCTACTTTAGTTGGTCATCGTGCATGGTATCCGCACTGTGCCACAACGTATTGAAGCTCCTTGTGCATCCTATTTGATACTTGGTGTTCCCAAACCATTGTTTTCCCCTCTGACCACTTGTGACTCGTATTACGAGTTGTCAACGTTGACCACACACAGCGGATTTCTTTGGTCAAAGGCAGTACATATGCCTCCTTTGGTCGGTCATTGTGCATGGTAGCCACACCGTGCTACTATTGATTGAAGGGCGTTGTACTTGCTAGTTGACAACTTACATTCCCGGACCATTGTTCCCCCCTCTGACCATTTGTGACTCGTGTTATGGTTGGTGAACGTTGACCATCCATATTGAAATTCTTTGGTCATGGTCAGTGACATATGCCTAGTTTTTTTGTCTGGTGTGCATAGTAGCCACACCGTGCCACTACGTATTGAAGTTATTTGTCCTTTCTAGTCCATGCATAGGGTTCCCAAACCATTGTATCTCCCTCTGACTATTTGTGACTCGTGTTATGAGTTGTCAATGTTAACCAAGTATACAGGATTTCTTCGGTCATAGTCAGTGACGTATTCATCCTTTGGTTGGTCACTGTGCATGCTAGCCAGACCGTGCCACTTCTTGTTAAAATTCTTCGTACTTATTGGTTGACAACTAGTGTTCCCAATCCATTTTTTCCCCCTCTCACCATTTGTGACTCGTGTTATGAGTTTTCAATATTGACCACACACTATGAAATTCGTTTGGTAATGGTTCGTGACATATGCGTACTTTGGTTTGTCAATGTACATGGTTACCACGCCATGCCACTACATATTAAATGTATTTGTGCTTTCTGGTTAGTAGCTATTGTTCCCAAACCATTGTTATCCCCCTTTGACTATATGTGACTCGTATTGTGAAATGTCAACGGTGACCACATGAAGTGAAATTCGTTGGTCATGGTCAGTGACATATGCATACTTTGGTTGGTCACTGTGCAAGGTAGCCACGCTGTGCCACAACATATTGAAGGTATTTGTACTTGCTACTGGAAAACCAGCATTCACAAACCATTGTCTTCCACTCTGACCATATGTGACTCGTGTTATGAGCTGTCAAAGTTTACCACACTTATTGACATTATCTGGTCATGGTCAGTGATACATGCCTATTTTGGTTGTTTGGTGTGCATAGTAGCTACACCGTGCAGCTACGTATTGAAGTTCTTTGTCCTTTCTAGTTGATACATAGGGTTCCCAAACCATTGTCCATCCCTCTTACCATTTGTGACTCGTGTTATGAGTTGTCAATGTTGACCACACAGAGTGGACTTCTGCGGTCATTGTCAGTGACATATGCAGCCTTTGGTTGGTCACTGTGCACGCAAGCCACACCGTGCCACTTCTTGTTGAAAGTCGTTTTCCTTGCTAGTTGATCAATAGTGTTCCCAACCCATGGTCTCCCCCATTGACCATTTGTGACTCGTATTATGAGTTGTCAACGTTGACCAAACATTGTGAAATCCGTTTGGTCATGGTTAATGACACATGCCTACGTTGGTTTGTCACTGTACATGGTTACCACGCCGTGTCGTTACATATCGAATTTCTTTGTGCTTTCTTGTTGACAGCTAGTGTCCCCAAATGATTGTTAGCCCCCTCTGACTATCTGTGACCCGTGTTGTGACTTGTAAATGTTGACCGCATGAAGTTGAATTCTTCATTCACGATCAGTTATGTATGCATACTTTGGTTGGTCACTGTGCATTGTAGCCACACTATGCCACGACATATTGAATGTATTTGTACTTGCTACTCCATAACTAGTATTCACAAACCATTACATTCAACCCTAACCATTTGTGACTCGTGTTATGAGTTGTCAAGATTCACCACACATAGTGCCATTATTTGGTCATGGTCAGTGACATATGCCTACTTTGGTTGGTCATCATGCATGATATCCACACCGTGTGACAATGTATTGAAGCCTCGTGTGCTTGTTATTTGATACTCGGTATTCCCAAACCATTATTTCCCCCTGTGACCACTTCTGACTCGTATTATGTGTTGTCAACGTTGATCACACACAGCCTATTTCTTTGGTCAAAGGCAGTACATATGCCTACTTTGGTTGGTCATTGTGCATGGTAGCCACACCGTGCTACTACTGACTGAAGGTCGTTGTACTTGCTAGTTGAAAACTGATATTCCCATAGCATTGTTTCCTCCACTGACCGTTTGTGACTTGTGTTATGGTTGGTCCACGTTGACCACCCATATTGAAATTATCTGGTCATGGTCATAGACATATGCCTAGTTTGGTTGTTTGGTGTGCATAGTAACCACACCTTGCCACTACATATTGAAGATCCTTGTCCTTTCTCCTTGATACATTAGGTTCCCAAACCATTGTCTCTCCCTCTGACCATTTGTCACTCGTGTTATGAGTTTTCAACGTTGACCACACATTGTGAAATCCGTTTGGTCATGGTTTGTGACACATGCCTACTTTTGTTTTTCACTGCACATGGATACCACGCCGTGTCATTGCGTATCGGAGGTCTTTGTGCTTTCTTGTTGACAGCTAGTGTTCCCAAACCATTGTTACCCCCTCTGACTATCAGTGACTCGTGTTGTGAGTTGTAAATGTTGACCACATGAAGTGAAATTCTTTGTTCATGGTCAGTGACATATGCATACTTTGGTTGGTCACTCTGCATTGTAGCCACGCTGTGCCCCTACATATTGAAGGTATTTGTACTTGTTAGTCAATAACTAGTATTCACAAATCATTATCTTCCACCTTGACCATTTGTGACTCGTGTTATGAGTTGTCAAGGCTTACCACACTTAGTGCCATTATTTGGTCATGGTCAGGGACATTTGCCTACTTTGGTTCGTCATCGTGCATGGTATCCACACTGTGCCACAACGTATTGAAGCTCCTTGTGCTTGCTATCTGATACTCGGTGTTCCCAAACCATTGTTTCCCCCTCTGACCATTTGTGACTCGTCTTATGAGTTGTCAATATTGACCACACACAACAGGTTTCTTTGGTCAAAGGCAGTACATATGCCCACTTTGGTCGGTCATTGTGCATGGTAGCTACACCGTGCTACTACTGACCAAAGGTCATTGTACTCGCTAGTTGCAAACTGAATTTCCCATATCATTGTTTCCTCCCCTGACTCTTTGTGACTCATGTTATGGTTGGTCAACGTTGACCACCCATATTGATATTCCTTGATCATGGTCAGTGACATATGTCTAGTTTGGTTGCTTGGTGTGCATATTAGCCACACCGTGCCACTACGTATTGAAGTTCTTTGTCCTTTCTAGTCAATACATAGGGTTCCTAAACCATTGTCTCTCCCTCTCACCATTTGTGACTCGTGTTATGAGTTGTCGATGTTGACCACATAGTGGACTTCTTCGTTCATAGTCAGTGACATATACATCCTTTAGTTGGTCACTGTGCACGCTAGCCACACCATGCCACTACTTGTTGAAACTGTTTCAACTTGCTAGTTGATAACTAGTGTTCCCAACCCATGGTTTCCCCCACTGACCATTTGTGACTCGTGTTATGAGTTTTCAACGTTGACCACACACTGTGAAATTCGTTTGGTCATGGTTTGTGACACATGCCTACTTTGGTTTGTCACTGTACATGGTTACCACGACATGTCATTACGTATCGGAGGTCTTTGTGCTTTTTTGTTGACAGCTAGTGTTCCCAAACGATTGTTAGCCCCCTCTGACTATCTATGACCCGTGTTGTTACTTGTAAATGTTGACCATATGAAGTTGAATTCTTTGTTCATGATCAGTGACATATGCATACTTTGGTTGGTCACTGTGCATTGTAGCCACACTGTGCCACTACAAATTGAATCTATATGTACTTGCTAGTCGATAACTAGTATTCACAAACCATTGTATTCCACCCTGACCATTTGTGACTCGTGTTATGAGTTGTCAACGTTTACCAGGCTCAGTGCCATTATTTAGTCATGGTCAGTGACATATGCCTACTCTGGTTGGTCATTGTGCATGGTATCCACACTGTGCCACAACGTATTGAAGCTCCGTGTGCTTGCTATTTGATACTTGGTGTTTTGAAACCATTGTTTCCCCCTCTGACCATTTGTGACTCGTATTACGAGTTGTCAACGTTGACCACACACAGCGGATTTCTTTGGTCAAAGGCAGTACATATTCCTGCTCTGGTTGGACATTGTGCATTGTAGCCACACCGTGCAACTACTGACTGAAGGTCATTGTACTTGCTAGTTGATAACTGATATTCCCATAGCATTGTTTCCTCCCCTTACCATTTGTGACTCGTGTTATGGTTGCTCAACGTTGACCACCCATGTTGGAATTTTTTGGTCATGGTCAGTGACATATGCCTAGTTTGGTTGTTTGGTGTGCATATTAGCAACACCGTGCCACTACGTATTGAAGTTTTTTGTCCTTTCTAGTTGATACATAGGGTTCTCAAACCATTGTCTCTCCCTCTGACCATTTGTGACTCGTGTTATGAGTTGTCAATGTTGACCACACATAGTGGACTTCTTCGTTCATCGTCAGTGACATATGCATCCTTTGGTTGGTCACTGTGCACGCTAGCCACACCTTGCCACTACTTGTTGAAAATATTTCGACTTGCTATTTGATAACTAGTGTTCCCAATCCATGGTTTTCCCTGCTGACCATTTGTGACTATTGGTATGAGTTTTCAACGTTCACCACACAATGTGAAGTCCGTTTGGTCATGGTTTGTGACACATGCCTACTTTTGTTTGACATTGTAAATAGTTACCACGCCGTGTCATTCCTTATCAAAGATCTTTGTGCTTTCTTGTTGACAGCTAGTGTTCCCAGACCATTGTTACCCCCTCTGACTATCAGTGACTCGTGTTGTGAGTTGTAAATGATAACCACATGAAGTAAAACTCTTTGTTCATGGTCAGTGACATATGCATACTTTGGTTGGTCACTGTGCATTGTATCCACACTGTGCCACTACATATTGAAGGTATTTGTACTTGCTAGTCAATAACTAGTATGCACAAATCATTATCTTCCACCCTGACCATTTGTGACTCGTGTTATGAGCTGTCAAGGTTTACCACACTACTTGCCATTATTTGGTCATGATCAGTGACATATGCCTACTTTGGTTGGTCATCGTGCATGGTATCCACACGGTGCCACAACGTTTTGAAGCTCCTTGTGCTTGCTTTTTGATACTTGGTGTTCCGAAACCATTGTTTCCCACTCTGACCATTTGTGACTTGTATTATGAGTTGTCAATGTTGAGCGCACACAGCAGATTTATTTGGTCAAAGGCAGTACATATGCCTACGTTGGTCATTCATTGTGCATGGTAGCCATCCGTGCTACTACTGACCGAAGGTCGTTGTACTTGCTAGTTGAGAATTGATATTCCCATATCATTGTTTTCTCCCCTGACCGTTTTTGACTCGTGTTATGGTTGGTCAACGTTGACCACCCATATTGAAATTCTCTCGTCATGGTCAGTGACATATGCCTAGTTTGGTTGTTTGATGTGCATATCATCCACACCGTGCCACTACGTATTGAAGTTCCATGTCCTTTCCAGCCGATACATAGGGTTCCCAAACCATTGTATCTCCCTCCGACCATTTGTGACTCGTGTTATGAGTTGTCAATGTTGACCACACATAATGGACGTCTTCGGTCATAGTCAGTGACATATGCATCATTTGGTTGGTCACTGTGCATGCTGGCCACACCGTGACAATACTTGTTGAACATCTTTCTACTTGCTAGTTGATAACTAGTGTTCCCAACCCATGGTTTCCCCTAGTGACCAGTTGTGACTCGTGTTATGAGTTTTCAACGTTGACCACACACTGTGAAATCCGTTTGGTCATGGTTTGTGACAGATGCCCAATTCAGTTTGTTACTGTACATGATTACCACGCCGTGTCATGACGTATCGAAGGTCTTTGTGCTTTCTTGTTGACAGCCAGTGTTCCCAAACCATTGTTAGCCATCTCAGACTATCTGTGATCCGTGTTGTGAGTTGTAAATGTTAGCCACATGAAGTGAAATTCTTTGTTCGTGGTCAGTCACATGTGCATACTCTGGTTGGTCACAGTGATTGTAGCCACACTGTGCCACTACATATTGAAGGTATTTGTACTTGCTAGTCAATAACTAGTATTCACAAACCATTACATTCCACCCTGGCCATTTGTGACTAGTGTTATGAGTTATCAAGGTTTACCACACTTAGTGCCATTATTTGGTCGTGGTCAGTGACATATGCCTACTTTGGTTGGTCATCGTGCATGGTATCCACACCGTGCCCAAACGTATTGAAGCTCCTTGTGCTTGCTATTTGATACTTGGTGTTCCCAAACCCTTGTTTTCCCCTCTGACCATTTTTGACACGTATTATGAGCTGTCAATGTTGACCACACATAGCAGGTTTCTTTGCTCAAAGGCAGTATATATGCCTGCTTTTGGTCGGTCATTGTGCATGGTTGCCACGCCGTGCTACTACTGACCGAAGGTCATTGTACTTTCTCGTTGAGAAATGATATTCCCATAGCATTGTTTCCTGCCCTGACTGTTTTTGTCTCCTGTTATTGTTGGTCAACGTTGACCACCCATATTGAAATTCCTTCGTCATGGTCAGTGACATATGCCTGGTTTGGTTGTTTGGTGTGCATAGTAGCCACACCGTGCCGCTACATATTGTAGTTCTTTGTCCTTTCTAGTTGATACATAGGGTTCCCAAACCATTGTCTCTCCCTCTGACAATTTGTGACTCGTGTTATGAGTTGTCAATGTTCACCACACATAGTGGACTTCTTCGTTCATAGTTAGTGACATATGCATCCTTTGGTTGGTCACTGTGAACGCTAGCCACACCGTGCCACTACTTGTTGAAAATCTTTCTACTTACTAGTTGATAACTAGTGTTCCCAACCCATGGTCTCCCCCACTGACCATTTGTGACTCGTGTTATGAGTTTTCAACGTTGACCACACACTGTGAAATCCTTTTGGTCATGGTTTGTGATACATGCCTACTTTGGTTTTTCACTAGACATGGTTACCACGCCGTGTCATTACGTATCCAAGGTCTTTGTACTTTCTTGTTGACAGCTAGTGTTCCCAAACCATTGTTACCCCCTCTGACTATCAGTGACTCGTCTTGTGAGTTGTAAATGTTGACCACATGAAGTGAATTTTTTATTTCATGGTCACAGACATATGCATACTTTGGTTGGTCACTGTGCATTGTAGCCACACTGTGCCACTACATATTGAAGGTATTTGTACTTGCTAGTCAATAACTAGTATTCACAAATCATTATCTTCCACCCTGACCATTTGTGACTTGTGTTATGAGTTGTCAAGGTTTACCACACTTAGTGCCGTTATTTGGTCATGGTCAGTGACATATGCCTACTTTGATTGGTCATCGTGCATGGTATCCACACTGTGCCCCCACGTATTGAAGCTCCTTGTGCTTGCTATTTGATACTCCGAGTTCCCAAACCATTAATTCCCCCTCTGACCATTTGTGACTGGTATTTTGAGTTGTCAACGTTGACCACACACAGCGGATTTCTTTGGTCAAAGGCAGTACATATGCCCACTTTGGTTGGTCATTGTGCATGGTAGCCACATCGTGCTACTACTAACTGAAGGTCGTTGTACTTGCTAGTTGAGAACTTATATTCCCATAGCATTGTTTCCTCCCCTGACCGTTTGTGACTCGTAATACGGTTGGTCAATGTTGACCACCCATATTGAAATTATCTGGTCATGGTCAGTGACATATGCCTAGTTTGGTTGTTTGGTGTGCATAGTAACCACACCGTGCCACTGTGTATTGAAGTTCTTTGTCCTTTCTAGTTTATACATAGGGTTCCCAAACCATTGTCTCTCCCTTTGACCATTTGTGACTCGTGTTATGAGTTTTCAATGTTGACCAAACATAGTGGACTTCTTCGGTCATAGTCAGTGACATATGCATCCTATGGTTGGTCACTGTGCAAGCTGGCCACACCATGCTACTACTTGTTGAAAATCTTTCTACTTGATAGTTGATAACTAGAGTTCCCAACCCATGGTCTCCCCCATTGACCATTTGTGACTCGTGTTATGAGTGCTTAACGTTGACCACACACTGCGAAATCCGTTTGGTCATGGTTTGTGACACATGCCTACTTTGGTTTGTCACTGTACATGGTCACCACACCGTGTCATTACGTATCCAAGGTCTATGCTTTCGTGTTGACAGCTAGTGTTCCTAAACCATTGTTTCCCCCTCTGACTATCAGTGACTCGTGTTGTGAGTTGTAAATGTTGACCACGTGAAGTGAAATTCTTTGTTCATGGTCAGTGACATATGCATACTTTGGTTGGTCACTGTGCATTGTAGCCACACTGTGCCACTACATATTGAAGGTATTTGTACTTGCTAGTCAATAACTAGTATTCAAAAATCATTATCTTCCACCCTGACCATTTGTGCCTCGTGTTAGAATTTGTCAAGGTTTACCACACTCATTTGGTCATGGTCAGTGACATATGCCTACTGTGGTTGGTCATCGTGCATGGTATCCACACCGTGCCACAACGTATTGAAGCTCCTTGTGCTTGCTATCTGATACTTGGTGTTCCCAAACCATTGTTTTGCCCTCTGACCATTAGTGACTTGTGTTATGAGTTGTCATTGTTGACCACACACAGCAGATTTATTTGGTCAAAGGCAGTACATATGCCTACGTTGGTTGTTCATTGTGCATGGTAGCCACACCGTGCTACTACTGACTGAAGGTTATTTTATTTGCTAGTTGAGAACTGATATTCCCATAGCATTGTTTTCTCCCCTGCCCGTTTTTGACTCGTGTTATGGTTGGTCAACGTTGACCACCCATATGGAAATTCTCTCGTCATGGCCAGTGACATATGCCTAGTTTGGTTGTTTGGTGTGCATATCATCCACACCGTGCCACTACGTATTGAAGTTCCATGTCCTTTCTAGCCAATACATAGGGTTGCAAAACCATTGTATCTCCCTCCAACCATTTGTGACTCGTGTTATGAGTTGTCAGTGTTGACCACACATAATGGACTTCTTGGGTCATAGTCAGTGACATATGCATCCTTTGGTTGGTCACTGTGCACGCTGGCCACACCGTGCCACTACTTGTTGAAAATCTTTCTACTTGCTAGTTGATAACTAGTGTTCCCAACCCATGGTTTCCCCTAGTGACCAGTTGTGACTCGTGTTATGAGTTTTCAACGTTGACCACACACTGTGCGATCCGTTTGGTCATGGTTTGTGACACATGCCTACTTTGGTTTGTTACTATACATGGTTACCACGCCGTGTCATTACGTATCGAAGGTCTTTGTGCTTTCTTGTTGACAGCCAGTGTTCCCAAACCATTGTTAGCCACCTCAGACTATATGTGATCCGTGTTGTGAGTTGTAAATGTTAGCCACATGAAGTGAAATTCTTTGTTCATGGTCAGTCACATGTGCATACTCTGGTTGGTCACACTGCGTTGTAGCCACACTGTGCCACTATATATTGAAGGTATTTGTACTTGCTATTCGGTAACTAGTATTCACAAACCATTACATTCCACCCTGACCATTTGTGACGCGTGTTATGAGTTGTCAAGGTTACCCACACTTAGTGCCATTATTTGGTCGTGGTCAGTGACATATGCCTACTTTGGTTGGTCATCGTGCATGGTATCCACACCGTGCCCAAACGTATTGAAGCTCCTTGTGCTTGCTATTTGATACTTGGTGTTCCCAAACCCTTGGTTTCCCCTCTGACCATTTGTGACACGTATTATGAACTGTCAATGTTGACCACACATAGCAGGTTTCTTTGCTCAAAGGTAGTATATATGCCTACTTTTGGTCGGTCATTGTGCGTGGTTGCCACGCCGTGCTACTACTGACTGAAGGTCATTGTACTTTCTCATTGAGAAACGATATTCCCATAGCATTGTTTCCTCCGCTGACCGTTTTTGTCTCCTGTTATGGTTGGTCAACATTGACCACCCATATTGAAATTCCTTCGTCATGGTCAGTGACATATGCCTGGTTTGGTTGTTTGCTGTGCATAGTAGCCACGCCGTGCCGCTACATATTGAAGTTCTTTCTACTTGCTAGTTGATAGCTAGTGTTCCCAGCCCATGGTTTCCCCTAGTGACCAGTTGTGACTCGTGTTACGAGTTTTCAACGTTGACCACACACTGTGAAATCCGTTTGGTCATGGTTTGTGACACATGCCTACTTTGGTTTGTCACTGTATATGGTTACCACGCCGTGTCCTCACGTATCCAAGGTCTTTGTGCTTTCTTGTTGACAGCTAGTGTTCCCAAACCATTGTTACCCCCTCTGACTATCAGTGACTCGTCTTGTGAGTTGTAAATATTGACCACATGAAGTGAAATTCTTTGTTCATGGTCACTGACATATGCATACTTTGGTTTTTCAATGTGCATTGTAGCCACATTGTGCCACTACATATTGAAGGCATTTGTACTTGCTAGTCAATAACTAGTATTCACAAATCATTATCTTCCACCCTGACCATTTGTGACTCGTGTTATGAGTTGTCAAGGTTTACCACACTTAGTGCCATTATTTGGTCATGGTCATTGACATATGCCTACTTTGGTTGGTCATCGTGCATGGTATCCACACTGTGCCACAATGTATTGAAGCTCCTTGTCCTTGCTATTTGGTCCCCGGTGTTCCCAAACCATTGTTTCCCCCTCTCACCATTTATGACTTGTATTATGCGTTGTCAACGTTGACCACACACAGCGGATTTCTTTTGTCAAAGGTAGTACATATGCCTACTTTGGCCGGTCATTGTGCATGGTAGCCACACCGTGCTACTACTGACTGAAGGTCGTTGTACTTGCTAGTTGAGAAATGATATTCCCATAGCATTGTTTCCTCCCCTGACCGTTTGTGACTCGTGTTACGGTTGGTCAACGTTGACCACCCATATTGAAGTTATCTGGTCATGGTCAGTGACATATGCCTAGTTTGGTTGTTTGGTGTGCATAGCAACCACAACGTGCCACTGCGTATTGAAGTTCTTTGTCCTTTCTAGTTGATACATAGAGTTCCCAAACCATTGTCTCTCCCTTTGACCATTTGTGACTCGTGTTATGAGTTTTCAATGTTGACCAAACATAGTGGACTTCTTCGGTCGTAGTCAGTGACATATGCATCCTTTGGTTCGTCACTGTGCACGCTGGCCACACCATGCTCCTACTTGTTGAAAATCTTTCTACTTGATAGTTGATAACTAGTGTTCCCAACCCATGGTCTCCCCCACTGACCCTTTGTGACTCGTGTTATGAGTTTTCAACGTTGACCACACACTGCGAAATCCGTTTGGTCATGGTTTGTGACACATGCCTACTTTGGTTTGTCACTGTACATGGTCACCAAGCCGTGTCATTACGTAGCCCAGGTCTTTGTTCTTTCTTGTTGACAGCTAGTGTTCCCAAACCATTGTTCCCCCCTCTGACTATCAGTGACTCGTGTTGTGAGTTGTACATGTTGACCACATGAAGTGAAATTCTTTGTTCATGGTCAGTGACATATGCATACTTTTGTTGGTCACTGTGCATTGGAGCCTCACTGTACCACTACATATTGAATGTATTTGTACTTGCTAGTCAATGACTAGTACTCAAAAATCATTATCTTCCACCCTGACCATTTGTGACTCGTGTTTTAATTTGTCAAGGTTTACCACACTTAGTGCCATTATTTGGTCATGGTCAGTGAAACATGCCTACTTTGGTTGGTCATCAAGCATGGTATCCACACTGTGCCACAACATATTGAAGCTTCTTGTGCTTGCTATTTGATACTCGGTGTTCCCAAACCATTGTTTACCCCTCTGACCATTTGTATCTCGTGTTATGAGTTGTCAACGTTGACCACAAAGAGCAGATTTCTTTGGTCAAAGGCAGCACATATGCCTACTCTGGCCGGTAATTGTGAATGGTAGCCACACTGTGCTACTACTGACTGAAGGTTGTTGTACTTGCTAGTTGAGAACTGATATTCCCTTAGCATTGTTTCCTCCCCTGACTGCTTGTGACTCGTGTTATGGTTGGTCAGCGTTGACCACCCATATTGAAATCATCTGGTCATGGTCAGTGACTCATGCCTAATTTGGTTGTTTGGTGTGCATAGTAGCCACACCGTGCCTCTACGTATTGAAGTTCTTTGTCCTCTCCAGTTGATACATAGGGTTCCCAAACCGTTGTGTCTCCCTCTGACATTTGTGACTCGTGTTATGAGTTGTCAATGTTGACCACACATAGTGGACTTATTCGGTTATAGTCAGTGACATATGCATCCTTAAGTTGGTCACTGTGCATGCTAGCCACACCGTGCCACTACTTGTTTAATATACTTCTACTTGCTTGTTGATAACTATTGTTCCCAACCCATGGTCTCCCCCACGGACCATTTGTGACTCGTGATATGAGTTTTCAAAGTTGACCACACACAGTGAAATCCGTTTGGACATGGTCTGTGAGACATGCCTAGTTTGGTTTGTCACTGTACATGGTTACCACAACGTGTCACTATGTATCGGAGGTCTTTGTTCTTTTTTTTTGATAGCTAGTGATCCCAAACCATTCCTACCCAATCTGACTATCAGTGACTTGTGTTGTGAGTTGTTAGCGCTGACCACATGAAGTGAAATTTGTTGGTCATGGTCAGTGACATATGCATGCTTTGGTTGGTCACTGTGCATGGTAGCCACGCTGTGACACTACATAATGAAGGTATTTGTACTTGCTAGTCGATAACTAGTATTCACAAACCATTCTCTTCCACCCTGACCATTTGTGACTCGTGTTATGAGTTGTCATTGTTTACCACACTTAGTGACATTATTTGGTCATGGTCAGTGACATATGCCTCCTTTGGTTGGTCATTGTGCAGGGTATCCACACCGTGCCACAACTTATTGATGGTCCTTGTGCTTGCTAGCTGATTCCTAGTGTTTCCAAACTATTGTCTCGCCCTCTGACCATTTGTGACTCCTGTTATGAGTTGTGAATGCTGACCACACACAGCGGATTTCTTTGGTCAAAGGTAGTACATATCCTCACTTTGGTCGGTCATTGTGCATGGTAGCCACACCATACTTATATTGATTGAAGGTCGCTGTACTTTCTAGTTGAGAACCGCTTTTCACAGACCATTGTTCCCCCCTCTGACCCTTTGTGACTCGTGTTATGGTTGGTGAATGTTGACCACCCATGTTGAAATTCATTCATCATGGTCGGTGACATATGCATAGTTTGGTTGTTTGGTGTGCATAGTAGCCACACCGTGCCACTACGTATTGAACTTATGTGTCCTTTCTAGTCAATACAAAGGGATCCCAAATCATTGTCTCTCCCTCTGACCATTTGTTACTCGTGTAATGAGTTTTCAATGTTGACCATACATAGTGGACTTCTTCGGTCATAGTCAGTGACGTGTGAATCCTTTGGTTGGTCAATGTGCACGCTAGCCAGACCGTGCCACTGCTTGTTTAAAATCTTTCTACTTGCTACTTGATAACTAGTGTTCTTAACCCATGGTTTCCCCCACTGACCATTTGTGACTCGTGTTATGAGTTTTCAACGTTGACCGCACACTGTGAAATCCGTTTGGTCATGGTTTGTGACACATGCCTAATTTGGTTTGTCCCTGTACATGGTTACCACGCCGTGTCATCACGTATGAAAGGTCTTTGTGCTTTCTTGTTCACATCTAGTGTTCCCAAACCATTGTTAGCCCCCTCTGAATATCTGTGACCCGTGCTGTGAGTTGTAAATGTTGACCACATGAAGTGAAATTCTTTGTTCATGGTCAGTGACATATGCAATCTTTGGTTGGTCACTGTGCATTGTAGCCACACTATGCTACTACATATAAAAGGTATTTGTACATGCTAGTCGATAACTAGTATTTACAAATCATTATCTTCCACCCTGACCATATGTGACTCGTGTTATGAGTTGACAATGTTTACCACACTTGGTGCCATTATTTGGTCATGGTCAGTGACATATGCCTTCTTTGGTTGGTCATCGTGCATGGTATCCACACCATACCACAACGTATTGAAGCTCCTTGTGCTTGCTTTTTGATACGCGATGTTCCCAAACCATTGTTTCCACCCTCTGACCATTTGTCAATCATATTATGAGTTGTCAATGTTGACTACACACATCAGATTTCTTTGGTCAAAGGCAGTACACATGCGTACTTTGGTCGGTCACTGTGCATGGTAGCCACACCGTGCTAGTACTGACTGACGGTCGTTGTACTTGCTAGTTGAGAACTGATATTCCCATAGCATTGTTTCCTCCCCTGACCGTTTTTGACTCTTGTTATGGTTGGTCAACGTTGACCACCCATATTGAAATTCTCTCGTCATGGTCAGTGACATATGCCTAGTTTGGTTATTTGGTGTGCATATTAGCCACACCGTGCCACTACGTATTGAAGTTCCTTGTCCTTTCTAGTGGATACATGTGGTTCCCAAACCATTGTCTATCCCTCTGACCATTTCTGACTCGTGTTGTGAGTTGTCAACATTGACCACACATAGTGGACTTCATCAGTCATAGTCAGTGACGTTTTCATCCTCTGGGTGGTCACTGTGCACGCTAGCCAACCCGTGCCACTTCTTGTTGAAATTCTTCGTATTTGCTGGTTGACAACTAGTGTTCCCAATCCATTGTTTCCCCCTCTCACCATTTCTGACTCGTGTTATGAGTTTTCAACATTGACCATACACTGTGAAATTCGTTTGGTCATGGTTAGTGACATATGCCTACTTTGGTTTGTTAGTGTACATGGTTACCACGCCATGTCTCTACATGTGAAAGGTATCTGTGCTTTCTGGTTAAAAGCTATTGTTCCCAGACCATTTTTACCCCCTTTTAACTATATGATACTCTTGTTGTGAGTTGTCAACGCTGACCACATGAAGTTAAATTCATTGGTCATGGTCAGTGATATATGCATACTCTGGTTGGTCACTGTGCATGGTAGCCATGCTCTGCCACTACATACTGAAGATATTTGTACTTGCTACTTGAAAACTAGTATTCACAAACCATTGTCTTCCACTCTGACCATTTGTGACTCGTGTTATGAGCTGTCAAAGTTTACCACACTTATTGACATTACTTGGTCATGGTGAGTGACATATCCCTACTTTGGTTGGGCATCGTGCATGGTATCCACACCATGCCACAACTTGTTGAAGGTCCTTGTGCTTGCTAGTTGATACCTGATGTTCCCAGACCATTGGTTCCTCCTCTGACCATTTGTGACTCGTGTTATGAGTTGTCAATGTTTACCACACATAGTGGACTTCTTCAGTCGTAGTCAGTGACATGTGCATCCTTTGATTGGTCACTGTGCACGCTAGCCACACTGTGCCACTACTTGTTGAGAATGTTTCTACTTGCTAGTTGATAACTAGTGTGCCCAACCCATTGTTTTCCCCCTGCCCATTTGTGACTCGTGTTTTGCGTTTTCAACGTTAACCACACACCCTGAAATCCATTTGGTTATGGTAAGTGACATATGCCTACTTTGGTTTGTCATTGTACATGGTCACCACATCCTGTCACTACGTATCAAAGGTCTTTGTGCTTTCTTGTTGATAGATAGTGTTTCCAAACCATTGTTACCCCCTCTGAATATCTATGACTCGTGTTGTGAGCTGTCAACATTGACCACATGAAGTGAAATTCTTTGTTCATGGTCAGTGGCATATGCATACTTTGGTTGGTCACAGTGCATTTTAGCCACACTGTGCTACTACATGTTGAAGGTATTTGTACTTTCTAGTGGATAACTAGTATTGAGAAACCATTCTCTTCCAATCTGACCATTTGTGACTCGTGTTATGAGCTGTCAACGTGTACCACAAATGGTGACACTATTTGGTCATGGTCAGTGACATATGCCTACTTTGGTTGGTCATCGTGCATGGTATCCTCACCGTGCCAAAACGTATTGCAGCTCCTTGTGCTTGCTAGTTGATACTTGGTGTTCCCAAACCATTGTTTCCCCCTCTGACCATTTGTGACCCGTTTGATGAATTGTCAACCTTGACCACACACAGCGGATTTATTTGGTGAAATATTGTACACATGACTACTTTGGTCGGTCATTGTGCATGGTAGCCACACTGTGCTACTACTGACTAAAGGTCGTTGTACTTGCTATTTGGTATCTAGTATTCCCAAACCATTGTTTTCCCCTCTGACAATTTGTGACCCATATTATGGGTTGTGAACATTGACCACACATAGTAAAACTATTTGGTCATGGTAAGTGGCACATGCCTAATCTGGTTGGTCATTGTGCATGGAAGCCACACCGTTCCACTACTTGTTTAAATTCTTTGTACTTGCTAGTCAACACATAGTGTCTTGAAGCAATGTTTTCCCCCTCTCACCATTTGTGAATCATGTTATGGGTTGCGAACGTTGACCACCCTTATTGAAATTCTTTGGTCATGGTTAGCGACATATGCCTAGTTTGGTTTGTCACTGTACATGGTTACCACGTCGTGTCGCTATGTATTGAGGTCCTTGTGCCTTCTAGTTCATAGCTAGTGTTCCCAACCCATTGTTACCCCCTCCAACTATGAGTGACTCGTGTTGTGAGTTGTAAATGTTGCCCACATGAAGTGAAATCCTTTGTTCATGGTCAGTGACACATGCATACTTTGGTTGGTCACTGTGCATTGTAGCCACACTGCGCCACTACAAATTGAAGGTATATGTATTTTCTAGTCAACATCTAGTATTCACAAACCATTGTCTTCCACCTTGACCATTTGTGACTCGTGTTATGACTTGTCAAGGTTTACCACACTTAGTGCCATTATTTGGTCATGGTCAGTGACATATGCCTACTTTGGTCGGTCATCGTGCATTGTATCCACACCGTGCGACAACGTGTTGAAGCTCCTTGTGCTTGCTTCTTGAAACTTGGTGTTCCCAAACCATTGTTTTCCCCTCTGAAAATTTGTGACTCGTATTACGAGTTGTCAATGTTGACCACACATAGCGGGTTTCTTTGCTCAAAGGCAGTACATATGCCTACTTTGGTCGGTCATTGTGCATGGTTGCCACGCCGTGCTACTACTGACTGCAGGTCGTACTTTCTCGTTGAAAACTGATATTCCCATAGCATTGTTTCCTCCCCTGACCGTTTTTGTCTCGTGTTATGGTTGGTCAACGTTGACCACCCATATTGAAATTCCCTGGTCATGGTCAGTGACATATACCTAGTTTGGTTGTTTGGTGTGCATATTAGCCACACCGTGACACTACGTATTGAAGTTCTTTGTCCTTTCTAGTCGAAACATAGGGTTTCCAAACCATTGTCTCTCCCTCTGACTATCTGTGACTCGTGCTATGAGTTGTCAATGTTGACCACACATAGTGGACTTCTTCGTTCATAGTCAGTGACATATGCATCCTTTTGTTGGTCACTGTGCAGGCTAGCCACACCATGCCACTACTTGTTGAAAACACTTTGACTTGCTAGTTGATAACTAGTGTTCCCAGCCCATGGTCTTCCCCGCTGGCCATTTCTAACTCGTGTTATGAGTTTTCAACGTCGACCACACACTGTGAGATCCGTTTGGTCATGGTTTGTGACACATGCCTACTTTTGATTGTCCGTGGTCATGGTTACCACGCGGTGTCATGACATATCAAAGTTCTTTGTGCTTTCTTGTTGATGGCTAGTGTTCCCAAACCATTGTTACCCCCTCTGACTATCTGTGACTCGTGTTGTGAGTTGTAAATGTTGACCACATGAAGTGAAATTATTTGTTCATGGTCAGTAACATATGCATACATTAGTTGGTCACTGTGTATTGTAGCCACACTGTGCCACTACATATTGAAGGTGTTTGTACTTGCTATTCAAAAAGTAGTATTCACAAATCATTATCTTCCACCCTGACCATTTGTGACTCGTGTTATGAGTTGTCAAGGTTTACCACACTTAGTGCCATTATTTGGTCATAGTCAGTGACATATGCCTACTTTGGTTGGTCATTGTGCATGGTATCTACACTGCGCCACGACGTATTGAAGCTCCTTAAGCTTGCTATTTGATACTCGGTGTTCCCAAACCGTTGTTTCCCCCTTTGACCATTTGTGACTCGTATTATGAGTTGTCAACGTTGACCACACACAGCATATTTCTTTGGTCAAAGGCAGTACATACGCATTTTTTGGTCGGTCATTGTACATGGTAGCCACACTGTGCTACTACTGACTGAAGGTCGTTGTACTTGCTAGTTGAGAACTGCTATTCCCATAGCATTGTTTCCTCCCCTGACCGTTTGTCACTCGTGTTATGGTTGGTCATAGTGACCACCCATATTGAAATGATCTGGTCATGGTCAGTGACACATGCCTAGTTTGGTTGTTTGGTGTGCATAGTAGCCACACCGTGCCATTACGTATTGAAGTTCTTTGTCCTTTCTAGTTGATACACAGGGTTCCCAAACCATTGTCTCTCCCTCTGACCATTTGTCACTCGTGTTATGAGTTGTCAATGTTGACCTCACATATTGGACTTCTTCGGTCATAGTCACTGACATATGCATCCTTTGGTTGGTCACTATGCACACTAGCCACACCGTGCTACTACTTGTTGAAAATCTTTCTACTTGCTAGTTGATAACTAGTGTTCCCAACCCATGGTCTCCCCCACTGACCATTTGTTACTCGTGTTATGTGTTTTCAACGTTGACCACACACTGTGAATTCCGTTTGGTCATGGTTTGTGACACATGCCTACTTTGGTTTGTCACTGTACATGGTTACCACGCCGTGTCATTACGTATCGAAGGTTTTTATACTTTCTTGTTGACAGCTAGTGTTCCCAAACCATTGTTAGCCCTCTCTGACTATCTATGACCCGTGTTGTGAGTTGTAAATGTTGACCACATGAAGTGAAATTCTTTGTTCATGGTCAGTGACATATGCAATCTTTGGTTGGTCACTGTGCATTGTAGCCACACTGTGCCACTACATATTGAAGGTATTTGTACTTGCTAGCAGGTAGCTAGTATTCACAAACCATTATCTTCCACCCTGACCATTTGTGACTCGTGTTATGTGTTGTCAAGGTTTACCACACTTAGTGCCATTATTTAGTCATGGTCAGTGACATATGCCTACTGTGGTTAATCATCGTGCATGGTATCCACATTGCGCCACAACGTATTGAAGCTCCTTGTGCTTTCTTTTTGATAGTTGGTGTTCCCAAACCATTGTTTCCCCCTATGACCAGTTGTGACTCGTATTATGAGTTGTCAATGTTGACTACACACAGCAGAATTCTTTGGTCAAAGGCAGTACATATGCCTACTTTGGCAGTTCATTGTGCATGGTAGCCACACCGTGCTACTACTGACTGAAGGTTGTTGTGCTTGCTAGTTGAGAACTGATATTCACATAGCATTGTTTCCTCCCCTGACCGTTTTTGACTCGTGTTATGGTTGGTTAACGTTGACCACCCATATTGAAATTCTCTCGTCATGGTCAGTGACACATGCCTAGTTTGGTTGTTTGGTGTGCATGTTAGCCACACCATGCCACTACGTATTGATGTTCCTTGTCCTTTCTAGTTGATGCATAGGGTTCCCAAACCATCGTCTCTCCCTCTGACCATTCATGACTCGTGTTATGAGTTGTCAATGTTGACCACACATAATGGAATTCTTTGGTCATAGTCAGTGACATATGTATCCTTTGGTTGGTCACTGTGCACGCTAGCCACACCGTGCCACTACTTGTTGAAAATCTTTCTGCTTGATAGTTGATAACTAGTGTTCCCAACCCATGGTTTCCCCCACTGACCAGTTGTGACTCGTGTTATGAGTTTTCAATGTTGACCACACACTGTGAAATCCGTTTGGTAATGGTTTGTGACACATGCCTTCTTTGGCTTGTCACTGTACATGGTTACCAAGCCATGTCATTACGTATCGAAGGTCTTTGTGCTTTCTTCTTGACAGCTAGTGTTCCCAAACCATTGTTACCCCCCTCTGGCTATCAGTGACCTGTGTTGTGAGTTGTAAATGTTGACCACATGAAGTGAAATTCTTTGTTCATGGTCACTGACATATGCATACTCTGGTTGGTCACTGTGCATTGTAGCCACACTTTGCCACTACATATTGAAGGTATTTGTACTTGCTAGTTGATAACTAGTATTCACAAACCATTGTCTTCCACCCTGACCATTTGTGACTTGTGCTGTGAGTTGTCAATGTTTACCACACTTAGTGCCATTATTTGGTCATGGTCAGTGACATATGCCTACTTTGGTTGGTCATCCTGTATGTTATCCACACTCTACCACAATGTATTGAAGCTCCTTGTGTTTGGTATTTGATACTCGGAATTCCCAAACCATTGTTTCCCCCTCTGACCATTCGTGACTCGTATTATGAGTTGTCAACGTTGACCACACACAGCGGATTTCTTTGGTCAAAGCCAGTATATATGCCTGTTTTGGTCGGTCATTGTGCATGGTTGCCACACCGTGCTACTACTAACTGAAGGTCGTTGTACTGATATTCCCATAGCATTGTTTCCTCCCCTTACCGTTTTTGTCTCGTGTTATGGTTGGTCAACGTTGACAACCCACATTGAAATTCCCTGGTCATGGTCAGTGACATATGCCTAGTTTGGCAGTTTGGTGTGCATATTAGCCACACTGTGCCAATACTTATTGAAGTTCTTTGTCCTTTCTAGTCGATACATAGGGTTCCCAAACCATTGTCTCTTCCTCTGACCATTTGTGACTCGTATTATGAGTTGTCAATGTTGACTACACACAGCGGATTTCTTTGGTCAAAGGCAGTACATGTGCATACTTTGGTCGGTCATTGTGGATGGTAGCCACACCGTGCTACTACTGACTAGAGGTCGTTGTACTTGCTAGTTGACAACTGATATTCCCATAGCATTGTTTCCTCACCTGACCGTTTGTGACTCCTGTTATGGTTGGTCAATGTTGACCACCCATATTGAAGTTATCTGGTCATGGTCAGTGACATTTGCCGAGTTTGGTTGTTTGGTGTGCAGAGCAGCCACACAGTGCCACTATGTATTGAAGTTCTTTGTCCTTTCTAGTCAATACATAGGTTTCCCAAACCATTGTCTCTCTCTCTCTTACCATTTGAGACTCGTGTTATGAGTTGTCAATGTTGACCACACATAGTGGACTTCGTCGGTCATACTCAGTGACAAATGCATCCTTTGGGTGGTCACTGTGCACGCTAGCCACACCGTGCCACTACTTGTTGAAAAGCTTTTTACTTGCTAGTTGATATCTAGTGTTCCCAACCCATGGTCTCCCCCAATGACCATTTGTGACTCGTGTTTTGAGTTTTCAACGTTGACCACACAATGTGAAATCCGTTTGGTCATGGTCTGTGATACATGCCTACTTTTGTTTGTCACTGTACATGGTTACCACGCAGTGTCATTACGTATCGAAGGTCTTTGTGCTTTCTTATTGACAGCTAGTGTCCCCAAACCATTGTTAGCCCCCTCTGACTATCTGTGACCCGTGTTGTGAGTTGTTAATTTTGACCACATGAAGTGAAATTCTTTGTTCATGGTCAGTGACATATGCATACTTTGGTTGGTCACTATGCATCGTAGCCACGCTCTACCACTACATATTGAAGGTATTTGTACTTGATAGCCAATAACTAGTATTGACAACCCATTCTCTTCCACCCTGACCATTTGTGACTCGTGTTATGAGTTGTCAAAGTTAACCACACATAGTGACATTATTTGGTCATGGTCAGTGACATATGCCTACTTTGGTTGGTCATCGTGCATGGTATCCACACCGTGCCACAGCTTATTGAAGGTCCTTGTGCTTGCTTACTGAATCCTGGTGTTCCCAAACCATTGTCTCCCCCTCTGACCATTTGTGACTCTTGGTATGAGTTGTCAATGCTCACTACACACGGCGGATTTCTTTGGTCAAAGGTAGTACATATGCCTACTTTGGCCGGTGATTGTGCATGGTAGCCACACTTTGCTACTACTGAAAGAAGGTCGTTGTACTTGCTAGTTGAGAACTGCTATTCCTGTAGCATTGTTTCCCCCCCTGACCGTTTGTGACTCGTGTTATGGTTGGTCAACGTTGACCACCCATATTGAAATTCTTTCATCATGGTCGGTGACATCTGCCTAGTTTGGTTGTTTGGTGTGCACAGTAGCCACACCGTGCCAATACGTATTGAAGTTCTTTGTCCTTTCTAGTTGATACATAGGGTTCCCAAATCATTGTCTCTCCCTCTGACCATTTGTGACTCGTGTTATGAGTTGTCAATGTTGACCATACATAGTGGACTTCTTCGGTCATAGTCGGTGACGTGTGCATCCTTTGGTTGGTCATTGTGCACGCTAGCCACACCGTGCCACTACTTGTTGAAACTCTTTCAACTTGCTAGTTGATAACTAGTGTTCCCAAACCATGGTTTCTCCTACTGACCATTTGTGACTCGTGTTATGAGTTTTCAGCGTTGACCACATACTGTGAAATCCGATTGGTCTTGGTTTGTGACACATGCCTAGCACATGGTTACCACGCCGTATCATTATGTATCGAAGGTCTTTGTGCTTTCTTGTTGACAGATAGTGTTCCCAAACCATTGTTAGCCCCCTCAGACTATGTGTGAACCGTGCCGTGAGTTGTAAATGTTGACCACATGAAGTGAACTTCTTTGTTGATGGTCAGTGACATATGCATACTTTGGTTGGTCACTGTGCATTGTACCCACTCTGTGCCACTACATATTGAAGGTATTTGTACTTGCTACTTGAACACTAGTGTTCACAAACCATTCTCTTCCACCCTGACCATTTGTGACTCGTGCTGTAAGTTGTCAAGGTTTACCACACTTAGTGCCATTATTTGGTCGTGGTCAGTGACATATGCCTACATTGGTTGGTCATCGTGCATGGTATCCACACCGTGCCACAGTGTATTGAAGCTCCTTGTGCTTGCTTTTGTATACTTGGTGTTCCCAAACCATTGTTTCCCCCTCTTACCATTTGTAACTCGTAATATGAGTTGTCAATGTTGACTACACACAGCAGATTTCTTTGGTCAAAGGCAGTACATATGCCTACTTTGGTCGGTCACTGTGCATGGTAGCCACACCGTTCTACCACTGACTGATGGTCGTTGTACTTGCTAGTTGAGAACTGATATTCCCATAGCATTGTTTCCTCCCCTGACCGTTTTTGACTCGTGTTGTGGTTGGTCAACATTGACCACCCGTATTGAATTTCTCTCGTCATGGTCAGTGACATATGCCTAGTTTGGTTGTTTGGCGTGCATGTTAGCCACACCGTGCCACTACGTATTGAAGTTCCTTGTCCTTACTAGTGGATACATATGGTTCCCAAACCCTTGTCTCTCCCTCTGACCATTTGTGACTCATGTTGTGAGTTGTCAATGTCGACCGCACATACTGGACTTCGTCGGTCATAGTCAGTGACATATGCATCCTTTGGTTGGTCACTGTGCACGCTAGCCACACCATGCCACTGCTTTTTGAAAATACTTCTACTTGCTAACTGATAACTAGTGTTCTCAACCCATGGTTTCCCCCACTGACCAGTTTTGACTCGTGTTATGAGTTTTCAACATTGACCACACACTGTGAAATCCGTTTGGTCATGGTTTGTGATACATGCCTACTTTGGTTTGTTACTGTACGTGGTTACAACGCCGTGTCATTACGTATCAAATGTCTTTGTGCTTTCTTGTGGACAGCTAGTGTTCCCAACCCATTGTTAGCCCCCTCTGACTATCTGTGACCCATGTTGTGAGTTGTAAGTGTTGACCGCATGAAGTGAAATTCTTTGTTCATGGTCAGTGACATATGCATACTTTGGTTGGTCACTATGCATTGTAGCCACACCGTGCCACTAGATTTTGAAGGTATTTGTACTTGCTAGTCGATAACTAGTACTCACAAACCATTATATTCCACCCCGACCATTTGTGACTCGTGTTATGAGTTGTCAAGGTTTACCACACTTAGTGCCATTATTTGGTCATGGTCAGTGACATATGCCTACTTTGGTTGGTCATCGTGCATAGTATCCAAACTGTGCCACAACGTATTGAAGCTCCGTGTGCTTGCTATTTGATACTCGGTATTCCCAAACCATTGTTTACCCCTCTGACCATTTGTGACTCGTATTATGAGTTGTCAAGGTTGACCACACACTGCGGATTTCTTTGGTAAAAGGCAATACATATGCCTACTTTGGTCAGTCATTGTGCATGGTAGCCACACCGTGCTACTACTGATTCAAGGGCGTTGTACTTGCTAGTTGAAAACTGATATCTTCGAACCATTGTTCCCTCCTCTGACCATTTGTGACTCGTGTTATGGTTGGTGAACGTTGACCATCCATATTGAAATTGTTTGGTCATGGTCAGTGACATATGCCTAGTTTGGTTGTTTGGTGTGCATAGTAGCCACACCGTGCCACTACGTATTGAAGTTATTTGTCCTTTCTAGTCCATGCATAGGGTTCCCAAACCATTGTCTCTCCCTCAGACCATTTGTGACTCGTGTTATGGTTGGTGAACGTTGACCATCCATATTGAAATTGTTTGGTCATGGTCAGTGACATATGCCTAGTTTGGTTGTTTGGTGTGCATAGTAGCCACACCGTGCCACTACGTATTGAAGTTATTTGTCCTTTCTAGTCCATGCATAGGGTTCCCAAACCATTGTCTCTCCCTCAGACCATTTGTGACTCGTGTTATGAGTTGTCAATGTTGACCACGCATACTAGATTTCTTCGGCCGTAGTCAGTGATGTATTCATCCTTAGGTTGGTCACTGTGCACGCTAGCCAAACCGTGCCAGTTCTTGTTGAAGTTTTTTGTACTTGCGGGTTGACAACTAGTGTTCCCAATCCATTGTTTCCCCCTCTCACAAATTGTGACTCGTGTTATGAGTTCTCAATATTGACCACACACTGTGAAATTCGTTTGGTCATGGTTAGTGACATATGCCTTCTTTGGTTTGTCACTGTACATGGTTACCACGCCATGTCACTACATATTAAATGTATTTGTGCTTTCTGGTTAGTAGCCATTGTTCCCAAACCATTGTTATCCCCCTTTGACTATATGTGACTCGTGTTGTGAGTTGTCAACGATGACCACATGAAGTGAAATTTGTTGGTCATGGTCAGTGACATATGCATACTTTGGTTGGTAACTGTGCATGGTAGCCACGCTGTACCACTACATATTGAAGGTATTTGTACTTGCTACTCAAAAACTAGTATTCACGAACCATTGTCTTCCACTCTGACCATTTGTGACTCGTGTTATGAGCTGTCAAAGTTTACCACACATATTGACATTATTTGGTCATGGTCAGTGACATATGCCTTTTCGGGTTGGTCATCGTGCATGGTATCCACACCGTGCCACAACTTGTTGACGGTCATTGTGCTTGCTAGTTGATACCTGATGTTCCCAGACCATTGGTTCCTCCTCTGACCACTTGTGCCTCGTGTTATGAGGTGTCAATGTTGACCACACGTAGTGGACTTCTTCGGTCATGGTCAGTGACATATGCCTCCTTTGGTTGGTCACCGTGCACGCTAGCCACACCTGCCACTACTTGTTGAATATCTGTCTACTTGCTAGTTGATAACTAGTGTTCCCAGCCCACTATTTCCCCCCTGACCATTTGTGACTCGTGTTTTGCGTTTTCAACGTTGAACACACACTCTGAAATCCGTTTGGTCATGGTTAGTGACATATGCCTACTTTGGTTTTTCATTGTACATAGTTGCCACGTCGTGTCACTACGTATCGAAGGTCTTTGTGCTTTCTTGTTGATAGATAGCGTTCCTAAACCATTGTTACCCCCTCTAAATATCTACGACTCATGTTGTCAGTTGTCAACATTGACGACATGAAGTGAAATTCTTTGTTCATGGTCAGTGACATATGCATACTTTGGTTGGTCACTGTGCATTGTAGCCACACTGTGTTACTACATGTTGAAGGTATTTGAACTTTCTAGTCAATGACTAGTGTTGAGAAACCATTTTCTTCCACTCTGACCATTTGGGACTCGTCTTATGGGTTGTCAAAGTGTACCACACATGGTGACATTATTTGGTCATGGTCAGTGACATATGCGTACTCTAGTTGGTCATCGTGCATGGTATCCACACCGTGCCAAACCTTATTGCACTTCCTTGTGCTTGCTAGTTGATACTTGGTGCTCCAAAACCATTGTTCCCCCCTCTGACCATTTGTGACTTGTTTAATGAGTTGTCAACGTTGACCACACACAGCGGATTTCGTTGGTCAAAGGCAGTACACAAGCCTACTTTGGTCGGTCATTGTGCATGGTAGCCCTACCGTGCTACTACTGACTGAAGGTTGTTGTACCTGCTAGTTGGTATCTAGTATTCCCAAATCATTGTTTCCCCCTCTGACAATTCGTGAACCATGTAATGGGTTGTCAACGTTGACCACACATAGTAAAGGTATTTGGTCATTGTAAGCGGCATATGCCTAATCTGGTTGATCATTGTGCATGGTAGCCACACCCTTCCACTATTTGTTTAAATTCTTTGTACTTGCTAGTCAATAAATAGCAAAAGGTTTCTCCCTTCGACACCAGGTCGGTTTTTGTTGATTTGTTACGCGTAGGTGTCTTCACTGGAATACTCCCTCCCACCCCCATAGAGGGATGTTCCGTGGACGACCTGGAGGACAGAGTTGCGAGCGCATTAGGACAATCCCCTCCCCCCCCCCCCCCCCATGGCTTAGGCTCGAAGGTAGAGTTGAGGTATCACAACACGGCCGGCCCCTCCTTCCCCCCCCCCCCCCCCCCCCCCCCCCCCCCCCCCCCCCCCCCCCCTCCCTAGGTCGCGAGCATATTCCATATTGCGTGTACGAGGATTCAAACCCAGGACCTACCGCTCCAGAATGTAACTCTATAAACACTAAGCCAGCGCATATGGTGTTCATATGATGTCCAAAAGACATTTTAAGGGTTCCTATGGATAAAAGGCATAAAATAAGGGGGTTTAAAATTAGAGGGTAGTTTTCAAAAGTATGAATGATAACAAAGTTAGTTTAATCATAAAAAGATTGACGCAGACGAAATTTCAAAATGTACAACTTTGAGCTTGACTAGCCTCCCAACCATTGCTTCGACTGACCAGGCGTAAGAAGGAAAGTTGACTACACACAGTGAAACTCTTTTTATGATATTCAGTGACACAAGCATACTTTGGTTGGTCATTGTGCATGGTAGCCACACCGTGCCACCCCTTATCAAATGTCTTTGTACTTGCTAGTCCATACCGAGTATTCCCAAACCATTGTTTCTCCCTCTGCCCATTTTTGACTTGTATTATGAATTGTGAACGTTGACCACACACACTAAACTTCTTTGGTCATGAGCAGTGATGTATGCCTACTTGGATAGGTCGTTGTGCACGGGAGCCACACCATGCCAATACATACAACAAATGTTTATACTTGCTAGAAGATACATAGTGTTTTGAAACCATGTTTTCCCCTCTAACCATTTGTGACTCATGTTATGGGCTGCGAACGTTGACCACCCTTATCGGAATTCTTTGGTCATGGTTAGCGACATATGCCTAGTTTGGTTTGTCACTGTACGTGGTTACCAAGCCGTGCCACTACGTATCAAAAGTCTTTGTGCTTTCTTGTCGACAGCTAGTGTTCCCAAACCATTGTTACCCCCTCTGACTATCAGTGACTCATGTTGGGAGTTGTATATGTTGACCACATGAAGTGAAATTCTTTGTTCATGGTCAGTGACATATGCATACTTTGGTTGGTCACTGTGCATTGTAGCCACACTGTGCCACTGCATATTGAAGGTATTTGCACTTGCTAGTCAATAACTAGTATTCACAAACCATTATCTTCCACCCTGACCATCTGTGACTCGTGTTATGATTTGTCAAGGTTTACCACACTTAGTGCCATTATTTGGTCATGGTCAGTGACATATGCCTACTTTGGTTGGTCATCGTGCATGGTTTTCACACCGTGCCACAACGCATTGAAGCTCCTTGTGCTTGCCTTTTGATACTTGGTGTTCCCAAACCATTGTTTCCCCCTCTGACCATTTGTGAATCGTATAATGAGTAGTCAACGTTGAGGACACACAGAGGATTTCTTTGGTCAAAGGCAGTACATATGCCTACTTTGGTCATTCATTGTGCATGGTAGCCACATCGTGCTACAACTGACTGAAGGTCATTGTACTTGTTAGTTGAGAACTGATATTCCCATAGCATTGTTTCCTCCCCTGACCGTTTTTGAATTGTGTTATGGTTGGTCAACGTCGACCAACCATATTGAAATTCTCTCGTCATGGTCAGTGACATATGCCTAGTTTGGTTGTTTGGTGTGCATATTAGCCACACTGTGCCACTACGTATTGAAGTTGCTTGTCCTTTCTAGTCGATACATAGGGTTCCCAACCCATTGGCTCTCCCTTTGACCATTTGTGACTCGTGTTATTATTTGTCAATGCTGACCACACATAATGGACTTCTTCGGTCATAGTCAGTGACATATGCATCCCTTGGTTGGTCACTGTGCACGCTAGCCACACCGTGCCACTACTTGTTAGAAATCTGTCTACTTGCTAGTTGATAACTAGTGTTCCCAACCCATTGCTTCCCCCACTGACCAGTTGTGACTAGTGTTATGAGTTTTCAACGTTGACCACACACTGTGAAATCCGTTTGTTCATGGTTTGTGACATATGCCTACTTTGGTTTGTTACTAAACATGGTTACCACGCCGTGTCATTACGTATCGAAGGTCTTTGTGCTTTCTTGTTGACAGCCAGTGTTCCCAAACCATTTTTAGCCCCCTCTGACTATCTATGACCTGTGTTGTGAGTTGAAAATGTTGACCACATGAAGTGAAATTCTTTGTTCATGGTCAGTCACATATGCATACTTTGGTTGGTCACTGTGCATCGTAGCCAAACTGTGCCACTACAAGTTGAAGGTATTTGTACTTTCTAGTCCATAAACAGTATTCACAAACCATTACATTCCACCCTGACCATTTGTGACTCGTGTTATGAGTTGTCCAGGTTTACCACACTTAGTGCCATTATTTGGTCATGGTCAGTGACATATGCCTACTTTGGTTGGTCATCGTGCATGGTATCCACACCGTGCCACAACGTATTGAAGCTCCTTGTGCTTACTATTTGGTGCTTGGTGTTCCCAAACCATTGTTTTGCCCTCTGACCATTTGTGACTCGTATTATGAGTTGTCAATGTTCACCACACATAGCGTATTCACATAGCATTGTTTCCTCCCCTGACCTTTTTTGTCTCGTGTTATGGTTGGTCAACGTTAACCACCCATATTGAAATCCCCTGGTCATGGTGAGTGACATAGGCCTAGTTTGGTTGTTTGGTGTGCATATAAGTCACACCGTGCCACTACGTATTGTAGTTCCTTGTCTTTTCTAGTCGATACATAGGGTTCCCAAACCATTGTCTCCCCCTCGGACCATTTGTGACTCGTGTTATGAGTTGTCAATGTTGACCACACAAAGTGGACTTCTTCGTTCATAGTCAGTGACACATGAATCCTTTGGTTGGTCACTGTGTACGCTATCCACACCATGCCACTACTTGTTGAAAACATTTCAACTTGCTAGTTGAAAAATAGAATTCCCAACCCATGGTTTCCCCCACTTACCATTTGTGAGTTGTGTTATGAGTTTTGAGCATTGACTACACACTGTGAATTCCGTTTGGTCATGGTTTGAGACACATGCCTACTTTGGTTTGTCACTGTACATTGATACCACGCCGTGTCATTACGTATCAAAGGTCGTTGTGCTTTCTTGTTGACAGCTAGTGTTCCCAAACCATTTTTACCCCCTCTGACTATCAGTGACTCGTGATGTGAGTTGTAAATGTTAACCACATGAAGTGAAACTCTTTTCTCATGGTCAGTGACATATGCATACTTTGCTTGGTCACTTTGCATAATAGCCACACTGTGCCACTACATATTGAATGTATTTGTACTTGCTAGTTAATAACTAGTATTCACAAATCATTATCTTGCACCTTGACCATTTGTCACTTGTGTTATGAGTTGTCAAGGTTTACCACAATTAGTGCCAATACTTGGTCATGGTCACTAACATATGCCTACTTTGGTTGGTCATCGTGCATAGTATCCACACCGTGCCACAGCGTATTGAAGCTCCTTTTGCTTGCTTTATGATGCTTGGTGTTCCCAAACCATTGTTTCCCACTCTGACCATTTGTGACTTGTGTTATGAGTTGTCAATGTTGACGACACACACCAGATTTATCTGGTCAAAGGCAGTACATATCCCTACTTTGGTCGTTCATTGTGCATGGTAGCCACACCGTGCTACTACTGACTGAAGGTCGTTGTACTTGCTAGTTGAGAACTGATATTCCCATAGCATTGTTTCCTCCCCTGACCGTTGTTGACTCGTGTTATGGTTGGTCAACGTTGACCACCCATATGGAAATTCTCTCGTCATGGTCAGTGACATATGCCTAGTTTGGTTATTTGGCGTGCATATTAGCCACACTGCGCCACTACGTATTAAAGTTCCTTGTCCTTTCTAGTCAAGACATAGGGTTCCCAAACCATTGTATCTCCCTCTGAACATTTCTGACTTGTGTTATGAGTTGTCAATGTCGACCACACGTAATGGACTTCCTCGGTCATAGTCAGTGACATATGCATCCTTTGGTTGGTCACTGTGCACACTAGCCACACCGTGCCACTACTTGTTCAAAGTCGTTCTACTTGCTAGTTGATAACTAGTGTTCCCAACACATGGTTTCCCCCACTGACCAGTTGTGACTCGTGTTGTGCATTTTCAACGTTGACCACACACTGTGAAATCCGTTTGGTCATGGTTTTTGACACATGCCTACTTTGGTTCGTCACTGTACATGGTTACCACACCGTGCCATTACGTATCAAGGGTCTTTGTGCTTTCTTGTTGACAGCTAGTGTTCCCAAACCATTGTTAGCTCCCTCTGACTATCTGTGACCCGTGATGTGAGTTGTAAATGTTGACTACATGAAGTGAAATTATTTGTTCATGGTGAGTGACATATGCATTCTTTGGTTGGTCACTGTGCATTGTAGCCACACTGTGCCACTACATATTGAAGGTATTTGCACTTACTAGTCGATAACTGGTATTCACAAACCATTATCTTCCACCCTGACCATTTGTGACTCATGTTATGAGTTGTCAAGGCTTACCACACTTAGTGCCATTCTTTGGTCATGGTCAGTGACATATGCCTAATTTGGTTGGTCATCATGCATGGTGTCCACACTGTGACACAACGTATTGAAGCTCCTTGTGCTTGGTATGCGATACTCGGTGTTCCCAAACCATTGTTTCCTCCTCTGGACATTTGTGACTTGTATTATGAGTTGTCCACGTTGACCACACACAGCAGATTTCTTTGGTCAAAGGCAGTACATATGCCTACTTTGGTCGGTCATTGTGCATGGTAGCCACACCGTGCTACTACTGACTGAAGGTCGTTGTACTTTCTAGTTGAGAACTGCTATTCCCATAGCATTGTTTCCTCCCCTGACCATTTGTGACTCGTGTTATGGTTGGTCAACGTTGACCACCCATATTGAAGATATGTGGTCATGGTCAGTGACATATGCCTAGTTTGGTTGTTTGGTATGCATAGTAGTCACACCGTGCCACTACGTATCGAAGTTCTTTGTCCTTTCTAGTTGATACATAAGGTTCCCAAACCATTGTCTCACCCTCTGACCATTTGTGACTCGTGTTATGAGTTGTCAATGTTGACCACACGTAGAAGACTTCTTCGGTCATAATCAGTGACATATGCATCCTTTCGTTGGTCACTGTGCACGCTAGCCACACCGTGCCACTACTTGTTGTGAATCGTTCTACCTGCCAGTTGATAACTAGTGTTCCCAACCCATGGTCTCCCCCACTGACCATTTGTGACTCGTGGTATGAGTTTTCAACGTTGACCACACACTGTGAAATCCGTTTGGGCATGGTTTGTGACACATGCAAACTTTGGTTTGTCACTGTACATTGTTACCACGCCGTGTCATTACGTATTGAAGGTCTTTGTGCTTTCTTGTTGACAGCTAGTGTTCCCAAACCATTGTTACCCCCTCTGACCATCGGTGACTCGTGTTGTGAGTTGTAAATGTTGACCACATGAACTGAAATTCTTTTTTCATGGTCAGTGACATATGCATACTTTGGTTGGTCACTTTGCATTGTAGCCACACTGTGCCACAACATGTCGAAGGCATTTGTACTTGCTAGTCAATAACTAGTATTCACAAATCATTATCTTCCACTCTGACCATTTGTCACTCGTGTTATGAGTTGTCAAAGGTTGACCACACTTAGAGCGAATACTTGGTCATGGTCAGTGACATATGCCTACTTTGGTTGGTCATCATGCATGGTATCCACACCGTGCCACAACGTATTGAAGCTCCTTGTGCTTGATTTTTGATACTTGGTGTTCCCAACCCATTGCTTCCCACTCTGACCATTTGTGACTTGTATTAAGAGTTGTCAATGTTGACCACACACCGCAGATTTATTTGGTCAAAGGCAGTACATATGCCTACATTGGTCATTCATTGTGCATGGTAGCCACACCGTGCTACTATTCACTGAAGGTCGTTGTACTTGCTAGTTGAGAACTGATATTCCCATAGCATTGTTTCCTCCCTTGACCGTTGTTGACTCGTGTTATGGTTGCTCAACGTTGACCACCCATGTGTAAATTCTCTCGTCATGGTCAGTGACATATGCCTAGTTTGCTTGTTTGGTGTGCATAGTCGCCACACCGTGCCTCTACGTATTGAAGTTCTTTGTCCTTTCTAGTTGATACATTGGGTTCCGAAACCATTGTCTCTCCCTCTCACCATTTGTGACTCGTGTTATGAGTTGTCAATGTTGACCACACATAGTGGACTTCTTCGGTCATAGTCAGTGACATATGCATTCTTTGGTTGGTCACTGTGCACGCTAGCCACACCGTGCCACTACTTGTTGAAAATCTTTCTACTTGCTAGTTCATAACCAGTGTTACCAACCCATGGTCTTCCCCACTGACCATTTGTGACTCGTGTTATGAGTTTTCAACCTTGACCACAGACTATGAAATCCGTTTGGTCATGGTTTGTGACACATGCCTACTTTGGTTTGTCATTGTACATGGTTACCGCACCGTGTCATTACGTATCGAAGGTCTTTGTGCTTTCTTGTTGACAACTAGTATTCCCAAGCCATTGTTACCCCCTCTGACTATCCGTGACCCGTGGTGTGAGTTGTAAATGTTGACCACATGAAGTGAAATTCTTTGTTCATGGTCAGTGACATATGCATACTTCGGTTGGTCACTGTGCATTGTAGCCACAGTGTGCCACTACATATTTAATGCATTTGTACTTGCTAGTCAATAACTAGTATTCACAAATCATTATCTTCCACCCTGGCCATTTGTGACTCGTGTTATGAGTTGTCAAGGTTTACCACACTTAGTGCCATTATTTGGTAATGGTCAGTGACATATGCCTACTTTGGTTGGTCATCGTGCATGGTATCCGCACTGTGCCACAACGTATTGAAGCTCCTTGTGCTTGCTATTTGATACACGGTGTTCCCAAACCATTGTTTCCCCCTCTGATCATTTGTGACTTGTATTATGAGTTGTCAACGTTGAGGACACACAACGAATTTCTTTGGTCAAAGGCAGTACATATGCATACTTTGGTCGGTCATTGTGCATGGTAGCCACACCGTGCTACTACTGACTGAAGGTCATTGTACTTGCTAGTTAAGAACTGATATTCGCATAGCATTGTTTCTTCTCCTGACCGTTTGTGACTCGGGTTATGGTTGGTCAACGTTGACCACCCATATTGAAGTTATCTGGTCATGGTCAGTGACATATGCCTAGTTTGGTTGTTTGGTGTGCATAGTAGCCACACCGTGCCACTACGTATTGAAGTTCTTTGTCCTTTCTAGTTGATACATAGGGTTCCCAAACCATTGTCTCTCCCTCTGACCATTTGTGACTCGTGTTATGAGTTGTCAAGGTTTACCACACTTAGTGCCATTATTTGGTAATGGTCAGTGACATATGCCTAGTTTGGTTGTTTGGTGTGCATAGTAGCCACACCGTGCCACTACGTATTGAAGTTCTTTGTCCTTTCTAGTTGATACATAGGGTTCCCAAACCATTGTCTCTCCCTCTGACCATTTGTGACTCGTGTTATGAGCTGTCAATGTTGACCACACATAGTGGACTCTTCATTCATAGTCAGTGACATATGCATCCTTTGGTTGGTCACTGTGCACGCTAGCCACACCGTGCCACTAATTGTTGAAAATATTTCTACTTGCTAGTTGAGAACTAGTGTTCCCAACCCATGGTCTCCCCCACTGACCATTTGTGACTCGTGGTATGAGTTTTCAACATTGACCACACACTGTAAAATCCATCTGGTCATGGTTTGTGACACATGCCTACTTTGGTTTGTTGCTGTACATGGTTACCACCCCTGTCATTACGTATCGAAGGTCTTTGTGCTTTCTTGTTGACAGCTAGTGTTTCCAAACCATTGCTACCCCCTCTGACTATCTGTGACCTGTGTTGTAAGTTGTAAATGTTGACCACATGAAGTGAAATTCTTTGTTCATGGTCGGTGACATGTGCATACTTTGGTTGGTCACTGTGCATTGTAGCCACACTGTGCCACTACATATTGAAGGTGTTTGTACTTGCTAGTCCATAACTAGTACTCACAAACCATTATATTCCACCCTGACCACTTGTGACTCGTGTTTTGAGTTGTCAAGGCTTACCACACTTAGTGACATTATCTGGTCATGGTCAGTGACATATGCTTACTTTGGTTGGTCATTGTGCATGGTATCCACACTGTGCTACGACGTATAGAAGCTCCTTGTGCTTCCTATTTGATACTTGGTGTTCCCAAACCATTGTTTGCCCCTCTCACCATTTGTGACTCGTATTACGAGTTGTAAACGTTGACCACACACAGCGGATTTCTTTGGTCAAAGGCAGTACATATGCCTACTTTGGTTGGTCATTGTGCATGGTGCCACACCGTGCTACTAGGCATTGAAGGGCATTGTACTTGCTAGTTGAAAACTGATATTCCCAAACCATTGTTCCCCTCTCTGACCATTTGTGACTCATGTTACGGTTGGTGAACGTTGAGCATCCATATTGAAATTCTTTGGTCATGGTCAGTGACATATGCCTAGTTTGGTTGTTTGGTGTACATAGTAGCCTCACCGTGCCTCTACGTATTGAAGTTATTTGTCCTTTCTACTCCATGCATGGTGTTCCCAAACCATTATCTCTTCCTCTGACCATTTGTGACTCGTGTTATGAGTTGTCAATGTTGACCACGCATACTGGATTTCTTTGGTCATAGTTAGTGACATATTCATCCTTTGGTTGGTCACTATGCACGCTAGCCAAAGCGTGCCACTTCTTGTTGAAATTATTCGTACTTGCTGGTTGACAGCTAGTGTTCCCAATCCATTGTTTCCCCCTCTCACCATTTGTGACTCGTGTTATGAGTTTTCAATATTTACCACACACTGTGAAATTCGTTTTGTCATGGTTAGTGACATATGCCTACTTTATTTTGTCATTGTACATGGTTTCCACGCCATGTTACTATATGTTTAAGGTATTTGTGCTTTCTGGTAAATAGCTATTGTTTCCAAACCAGTTTCATCCCCTCTGACTATCAGTATATTGTGTTGTGAGTTGTAAATGTTGAACACATGAAGTGAAATTCCTTGTTCATGGTCAGTGACATATGCATGCTTTGGTTGGTCAATGTGCATTGTAGCCACACTTTGCCACTAGAAATTGAAGGTATTTGTACTTGCTAGTCAATAACAAGTATTCATAAATCATTATCTTCCACCCTGACCATTTGTCACTCGTGTTATGAGTTGTCAAGGTTTACCACACTTAGTGCCATTCTTTGGTCATGGTCAGTGACATATGCCTACTTTGGTTGGTCATCGTGCATGGTATCCACACAGTGCCACAATAAATTGAAGCTCCGTGAGCTTGCTTTTTGATACTTGGTGTTTCCAAACCATTGTTTCCCCCTCTCACTATTTGTGACTCGTATTATGAGTTGTCAATGTTGACAACACACAGCAGATTTCTTTGGTCAAAGGCAGTACATATGCCTACTTTGGTCGTTTATTGTGCATGGTAGCCACACCGTGCTACTACTGACTGAAGGCCGTTCAACTTGCTAGTTGACAACTGATATGCCCATAGCATTGTTTCCTCCCCCGACCGTTTCTGACTCGTGTTATGTTGGTCAACGTTGACCACCTATATTGAAATTCTCTTGTCATGGTCAGTGACATATGCCTAGTTTGGTTGTTTGGTGTGCATACTAGCCACACCATGCCACTACGTATTGAAGTTCCTTGTCCTTTCTAGTCACTACATAGGGTTCCCAAACAATTGTCTCTCCCTCAGACCATTTGTGACTCGTGTCATGAGTTGTCAATGTTGACCACACATAATGGACTTCTCGGTCATAGTCAGTGACATATGCATCCTTTGGTTGGTCACTGTGCACACTAGCCACACCGTGCCACTACTGGTTGAAGATATTTCTACTTGCTAGTTGATAACTAGTGTTCCCAACCCATGGTCTCCTCCAATGACCAGTTGTGACTCGTGTTATGAGTTTTCAATGTTGACCACACACTGTGAAATCCGTTTGGTCATGGTTTGTGACACATGCCTACTTTGGTTTGTTACTGAACATGGTTACGACACCGCGTCATTACATATCAAAGGTCTTTCTGCTTTCTTGTTCACAGCCAGTGTTCCCAGACCATTGTTAGCCCCCTTTGACTATCTGTGACCCGTGTTGTGAGTTGTAAATGTTGACCACATGAAGTGAAATTCTGTGTTCATGGTCAGTGACATATGCATACTTTGGTTGGTCACTGTGCATTGTAGCCACACTGTGCCACTACATATTGACGGTATTTGTACTTGCTAGTCGATAACTAGTATTCACAAACCATTATCTTCCACCCTGACCATTTGTGACTCGTGTTATGAGTTGTCAAGGTTTACCACACTTAGTGCCATAATTTGGTCATGGTCAGTGACATATACCTACTTTGGTTGGTCATCGTGCATGGTATCCACACCGTGCCACAACGTATTGAAGCTCCTTGTGCTTGCTATTTGATACTTCGTGTTCCCAAACCATTGTTTTCCCCTCAGACCATTTGTGGCTCGTATTATGGGTTGTCAATGTTGACCACACACAGCGGGTTTCTTTGGTCAAAGGCAGTACATATGCCTACTTTGGTCGGTTACTGTGCATGGTAGCCACACCGTGCTACTAATGACTGATGGTCATTGTACTTGCTAGTTGAGAACTGATATTCCCGTAGCATTGTTTCCTCCCCTGACCGTTTTTGTCTCGTGTTATGGTTGGTCAACGTTGACCACCCACATTGAAATTTTCTTGTCATGGTCAGTGACATATGCCTAGTCTGGTTGTTTGTTGTCCATATAGGCCACACCGTGCCACTACGTATTGAAGTTCCTTGTCCTTTCTAGTTGATGCATAGGGTTCCCAAACCTTTGAATCTCCCACTCACCACTTTGTGACTCGTGTTATGAGTTGTCAATGTTGACCACACATAATGGACTTCTTTGGTCATAAACAGTGACATATGCATCCTTGGGTTGGTCACTATGCACGCTAGCCACACGGTGCCAGTACTTGTTGAAATTCTTTCTACGTACTAAGTGAGAACTAGTGTTCCAAACCCATGGTTTCCCCCACTGACCAGTTGTGACTCGTGTTATGAGTTTTCAACGTTGACCGCACACAATGAAATCCGTTTGGTCATGGTTTGTGACACATGCCTACTTTTGTTTGTCACTGTACATGGTTACCACGCTTTGTCGTTACGTATCGAAAGTCTTTGTGCTTTTGTGTTGATAGCTAGTGTTCCCATACCATTGTTCGCCCCCTCTGACTATCTATGACCCGTGTTGTGAATTGTAACTGTTGACATCATGAAGTAAACTTCTTTGTTCATGGTCAGTGACATATGCATGCTTTCGTTGGTCAGTGTGCATTGTAGCTACACTGTGCCACTACATATTGAAGGTATTTGTACTTGCTAGTCAAAAACTAGTATTCACAAACCACTATCTTCCACCCTGACCATTTGTGACTCGTGTTATGAGTTGTCAAGGTTTACCACACTTAGTGCCATTATTTGGTCATGGTCAAGGACATATGCCTACTTTGGTTGGTCATCGTGCATGGTATCCACATTGTGCTTCCTTGTTGACAGCTAGGGTTCCGAAACCATTGTGACCCCCTCTGACTATCAGTGACTCGTATTGTGAGTTGTAAATGTTGACCACATGAAGTGAAATCCTTTGTTCATGGTCAGTGACATATGCATACTTTGGTTTGTCACTGTGCACTCTAGCCACGCTGTGCCACTACATATTGAAGGTATGTGTACTTGCTAGTCAATAACTGCTATTCACAAATCATTATCTTCCACCCTGACCATTTGTGACTCGTGTTATCACTTGTCAGTGATTACCACACTTAGTGCCATTTTTTGGTCATGGTCAGTGACATATGCCTACTTTTGTTGGTCATCGTGCACAGTATCCACACTGTGCCACAACATATTGAAGCTTCCCAAACCATTTTTTCCCCCTCTGACCATTTGTGACTCGTATTATGAGCTGTCAACGTTGACTACACACAGCGGATTTCTTTGGTCAAAGGCAGTACATATGCCTACTTTGATCCGTCATTGTGCATGGCAGCTACACCGTGCTACTACTGACTGAAGGTCGTCCTACTTGCTTGTTGAGAACTGATATTCCCATAGCATTGTTTCCTCCCCTGGCCGTTTGGGACTCGTGTTATGGTTGGTCTACTCTGACCACCCATATTGAAATCATCTGGTCATGGTCAGTGACATATACCTAGTTTGGTTGTTTTGTGTGCATAGTAGCCACACCGTGCTACTATGTATTGAAGTTCTTTGTCCTCTCTAGTTGATACATAGGGTTCGCAAACCATTGTCTCTCCCTCTGACCATTTGTGACTCGTGTTATGAGTTGTCAATGTAGACCACACAAAGTGAACTTCTTTGGTCATAGTCAGTGACATATGCATCCTTTGGTTGGTCACTGTGCACGCTAGCCACACCGTGCCAGTACTTGTTGAGAATCTGTCTACTTCCTAGTTGATAACTAGTGTTCCCAACCCATGGTCTCCCCCACTGACCATTTGTGACTTGTGTTATAAGTTTTCAATGTTGACCACACAGTATAAAATCCGTTTCGTCATGGTTTGTGACACATGCCTACGTTGGTTTGTCACTGTACATGGTTACCACGCCGTGTGATTACGTATTGAAGTTCTTTGTGCTTTCTTGTTGAAGGCCAGTGTTCCCAACCCATTGTTAGCCCCCTCTGACTATCTGTGACCCGTGTTTTACGTTGTAAATGTTGACCACATGAAGTGTAATTCTTTGTTCATGGTCAGCCACATATGCATACTTTGGTTGGTCACATTGCATTGTAGCCACTGTGTGCCACTACATATTGAAGGTTTTTGTACTTGCTAGTCGATAACTTGCATTCACAAGCCATTATATTCCACCATGACCATTTGTGACTCGTGTTATGAGTTGTCAAGGTTTACCACACTTAGTGCCATTCTTTGGTCATGGTCAGTGACATATGCGTACTTTGGTTGGTCATCGTGCATGGTATCCTTACCGTGCCACAACGTATTGAAGCTCCTTGAGATTGTTATTTATACTCGGTGTTCCCAAACCATTGTTTTCCCCTCTGACCATTTGTGAATCGTATTATGAGTTGTCAATGTTGACCACACATAGCGGGTTTCCTTGCTCAAAGGCAGAACATATGCCTACTTTGGTCGAACATTGTGCATGGTTGCTACACCATGGTACTACTGACTGAAGGTCGTTGTACTTTCTCATTGCGAACTGACATTCCCATAGCATTGTTTCCTCCCCTGACCATTTTCTGTCTCGTGATATGGTTGGTCAACGTTGACCAACCATATTGAAACTCCATGGTCATGGTCAGTGACATATGCCTAGTTTGGTTGTTTGGTGTGCATATTAGCCACGCCGTGCCGCTACGTATTGAAGTTCTTTGTCCTTTCTAGTTGATACATAGGGTTCCCAAACCCATGTCTCTCCTTCTGACCATTTGTGAACCGTGTTATTTGTTGTCAATGTTGACCACACATAGTGGACTTCTTCGTTCATAGTCAGTGACATATGCATCCTTTGGTTTGTCACAGTGCACGCTAGCCATACCATGCCACTACTTGTTGAAAATATTTTGTCTTGCTAGTTGATAAATAGTGTTCTTTACCCATGGTTTCCCCCACTGACCATTTGCGACTCATGACCATTTGTGACTCGTGTTATGGTTAGTGAAAATATTTTGTCTTGCTAGTTGATAAATAGTGTTCTTTACCCATGGTTTCCCCCACTGACCATTTGCGACTCATGACCATTTGTGACTCCCTATGACCATTTGTGACTCGTGTTATGAGTTGTCAATGTTGACCACACATAGTGGACTTCTTCGTTCATATTCAGTGACATATGCATCCTTTCGTTGGTCGCTGTGCACGCTAGCCACACCGTGCCACTACTTGTTGAAAGTATTTCTACTTGCTAGTTGATAAATAGTGTTCCCAACCCATGGTCTCCCCCACTGACCATTTGTAACTCGTGTTATGAGTTTTCAACGTTGATCACACACTGTGAAATCCGTTTGGTCATGTCTTGTGACACATGCCTACTTTGGTTTGTCACAGTACATGGTTACCACGCTGTGTNTTGTGACTCGTGTTATGAGTTGTCAATGTTGACCACACATAGTGGACTTCTTCGGTCATAGTCAGTGACATATGCATCCTTTGGTTGGTCACTGTGCACGCTAGCCACACCGTGCCACTACTTGTTGAAAGTATTTCTACTTGCTAGTTGATAAATAGTGTTCCCAACCCATGGTCTCCCCCACTGACCATTTGTAACTCGTGTTATGAGTTTTCAACGTTGATCACACACTGTGAAATCCGTTTGGTCATGTCTTGTGACACATGCCTACTTTGGTTTGTCACAGTACATGGTTACCACGCTGTGTCATTGCGTAACGAGGGTCTTTGTGCTTTCTTGTGTACAGCTAGTGTTCCGAAACCATTCTTAGCCCCCTCTGACTATGTATGACCCGTCTTGTGAGTTGTAAATGTTGACCACATGATGTGAAATTTAACTTGTTCATGGTTAGTGACATATGCATGCTTTGGTTGGTCCCTGTGCATTGTAGCCATGCTGTGCCACTACATATTGAAGGTATTTGTACTTGCTAGTCGATAACTAGTATTCATAAACCATTATCTTCCACCCTGACCATTTGTGACTCGTGTTATGAGTTGGCGAGGTTTACCACACTTAGTTCCATTATTTGGTCATGGTCACTGACATATGCTTACTGTGGTTGGTTGTCGTGCATGGTATCCACTCTGTGCCACATCGTATTGAAGCTCTTTATGCTTGCTTTTTGATACTCGGTGTTCCCAAACCATAGTCTCCCCCTCTGACCATTTGTGACTCGTATTATGAGTTGTCAACATTGACCACACACAGCAGATTTCTTTTGTCAAAGGCAGTACATATGCCTACTTTGGTCGGTCACTGTGCATAATAGCCACACCATGCTACTACTGACTGAAGGTCGTTGTACTTGCTAGTTGAAAACTGATACTCCCATAGCATTGTTTCTCCCCTGACCGTTTGTGACTCGTGTTATGGTTAGTGAACGTTGACCACCCATATTGAAGTTATTTGGTCATGGTCACTGACATATACCTAGTTTGGTTGTTTGGTGTGCATAGTAGCCACACCATACCACTACGTATTGAAGCTATTTGTCCTTACTAGTTGCTTTATAGGGATCCCAAACCATTGTCGCTCCCTCTGACCATTTGTGACTCGTTTTATGAGTTGTCAATGTTGACCACACATAGTGGACTTCTTCAGTCATAGTCAGTGACATATGCATCATTGGATGGTCATTGTGCACGCTATCCACACTCTGCCACTACTTGTTGAAAATCTTTCTACTTGCTAGTTGATAACTAGTGTTCTCAACCCATGGTCTCCCCCACTGACCATTTGTGACTCGTGTTATGAGTTTTCAACGTTGACCACACACTGTGAAATCCGTTTGGCCATGGTTCGTGACATATGCCAACTTTGGTTTGTCACTGTACATGGTTACCACGCGGTGTCATTACGTATCAAAGGTCTTTGTGCTGTCTTGTTGACAGCTAGTGTTCCCAAACCATTGTTACCCCCTCTGACTATCAGTGACTCGTGTTGTGAGTTGTAAATATTGACCACATGAAGTGAAATTCTTTGTTCATGGTCAGTGACATATGCATCCTTTGGTTGGTCACTGTGCATTGTAGCCACACTGTGCCACTACATATTGAAGATATTTGTCCTTGCTAGTCAATAACTAGTATTCACAAATCATTATCTTCCACCCTGACCATTTGTGACTCGTGTTACGAGTTGTCAAGGTTTACCACACTTAGTGCAATTATTTTGTCATGGTGAGTGACATATGCCTACTTTGGTTGGTCATCGTGCATGGTATCCACACCGTGCCAAAACGTATTGCAGCTCCCCTTGTGCTTGCTAGTTGATACTTGGTGTTCCCAAACCATTGTTTCCCCCTCTGACCAGTTGTGACTTGTTTTATGAGTTGTCAACATTGACCACACACATCGGATTTCTTTGGTCAAAGGCAGTACACATGCCTACTTTGATCGGTCATTGTGCATGGTAGCCACACCGTGCTACTACTGACTGAAGGTCGTTGTACTTGCTAGTTGGTATCTAGTATTCCCAACCCATTGTTTCCCCCTCTGTTAATTCGTGACCCATATTATGGGTTGTGAACATTCACCACACATAGTAAAATTATTTGGTCATGGTAAGTGGCACATGCCTAATCTGGTTGGTCATTGTGCATGGTAGCCACACCGTTCCACTACTTGTATAAATTCATTGTACTTGCTAGTCAATCAATAGCAAAATGTTTCTCCCTTTGACACCAGGTCGGTCTTTGTTGATTTGTTACGCGTAGGTGTCGTCACTGGAATACTCCCTCCCATCCCCTAGAGGGATGTCCCGTGGACGACCTGGAGGAGAGCTTTGCGACCGCATTATGACACCCCGCCTACCCCCCCCCCCCC
>SZWC01006611.1:62896-77001 GCA_023375785.1 Penium margaritaceum
TACGAGGATTCAAACCCAGGACCTACCGCTCCAGGATCTAACTCTATAAACATGAAGCCAGCGCACATGGTGTTCATATGATGTCCAAATGACATTATAAGGGTTCATATGGGTAAAGGGCATACAACAAGGGGAGGAAAGATTAGAGGGTAGTTTTCAAAGGTATGAATGATAAAAGAATTAGGTTAATCATAAAAAGATTGACGCAGACGGAATGTGCGACTTTGAGCTTGAATAACCTTTCAAACATTGCTCCGATTGACCAGCCGTTAGAAGGAACGTTGACTACACACAGTGAAACTCTTTTTATGATATGCAGTGACACAAGCATACTTTGGTTGGTCATTGTGCATGGTAGCCACACCATGCCACCACTTATCGAAGGTCTTTGTACTTGCTAGTCGATACCGAGTATTCCCAAACCATTGTTTCTCCCTCTGCCCATTGTTGAATTGTATTATGAGTTGTGAACGTTGACCACACACACTAAACTTCTTTGGTCATGAGCAGTGATGTATGCCTACTTGGATAGGTCACAGTGCACGGTAGCCACACCGTGCCAATACATACGGAAAAAAATTGTACTTTCTAGAAGATACATAGTGGTTTGAAACCATGTTTCCCCCCTCAGACCATTTGTGACTCATGTTATGGGTTGTGAACGTTGACCACCCTTATTGAAATTCTTTGGTCATGGTGAGTGACATATGCCTAGTTTGGTTTGTCACTGTACGTGGTTACCACGCCGTGTCACTACGTATCGAATGTCTTTGTGCTTTCTTGTTGACAGCTATTGTTCCCAAATCATTGTTACCGCCTCTGACTATCAGTGACTCGTGTTGTGATTTGTAAATGTTGACCACATGAAGTGAGATTCTTTGTTCATGGTCAGTGACATATGCATACTCTGGTTGGTCACTGTGCATTGTAGCCACACTGTGCCACTACATAGTGAAGGTATTTGTACTTGCTAGTCAATAACTATTATTCACAAACCATTATCTTCCACCATGACCATGAGTGACTCGTGTTATGAGTTGTCAAAGTTTACCACACTTAGTGCCATTATTTGGTCATGGTCAGTGACATATGCCTACTTTGGTTGGTCATCGTGTATGGTATCCACACCGTGCCACAACGTATTGGAGATCCTTGTGCTTGCTTTTGGATACTTGGTCTTCCCAAACCATTGTTTCCTTCTCTGACCATTTGTGACTCGTGTTATGAGTTGTCAATGTTGACCACACACAGCAGATTTCTTTGGTCAAAGGCAGTACATATGCCTACTTTGGTCGCTCATTATGCATGGTTGCCACACCGTGCTACTACTGACTGAAGGTTGTTGTACTTGCTAGTTAAGAACTGATATTCCCATAGCATTGTTTCCTCCCCTGACCGTAGTTGACTCATGTTATGGTTGGTCAACGTTGACCACCCATATTGAAATTCTCTCGTCATAGTCAGTGACATATGCCTAGTTTGGTTGTTTGGTGTACAGATTAGCCTCACCATGCCACTACGTATTGATGTTCCGTGTCCTTTCTAGTTCATGAATGGGGTTCCCAAACCATTGTATCTCCCTCTGACCATTTGTTACTCGTGTTATGAGTTGTCCATGTTGACCACACATAGTGGACTTCTTCGGTCGCAGTCAGTGACATATGCATCCCTTGGTTGGTCACTATGCACGCTAGCCACGCCGTGCCACTACTAGTTGAAAATCTTTCTACTTGCTAGTTGATAAATAGTGTTCCCAACCCATGGTTTCCCCCACTAACCAGTTGGGACTCATGTTATTAGTTTTCAACGTTGACCACACATTGTGAAATCTGTTTGGTCATGGTTTGTGACACATGCCTACTTTGGTTTGTTACTTTACATGGTTTCCACGCCGTGTCATCACGTATCGAATGTCTTTGTGCTTTCTTGTTGACAGCCAGTGTTCCCAAACCATTGTTAGCCCCCTCTTACAATTTGTGACCCGTGTTGTGAATTGTAAATGTTGACCACATGAAGTGAAATTATTTGTTCATGGTCAGTCACATATGCATAGTTTGGTTGGTCACAGTGCATTGTAGCCACACTGTGCCACTATATATTGAAGGTATTCGTACTTGCTAGTCAATAACTAGTATTCACAAATCATTATCTTCCACTCTCACCATTTGTGACTCGTATTATGATTTTTCAAGATTTACCACACTTAGTGCCATTATTTGGTCATGGTCAGTGACGTTCTTGTTGAAATTCTTCCTACTTACTGGTTGACAACTAGGTTCCCAATCCATTGCTTCCCCCTCTCACCATTTGTGACTCGTGTTATGAGTTTTCAGTATTGACCACACACTGTGAAATTTGTTTGGTCATGGTTAGTGACATATGCCTACTTTGGTTTGTCACTGTACATGGTTAGTTGCTATTGTTCCCAAACCATTGTTACCCCCCTTTGACTATATGTGACTCGTGTTGTGAATTGTCAACGCTGACCACATGAAGTGCAATTCGTTGGTCATGGTCAGTGACATATGCATACTTTGGTTGGTCACTGTGCATTGTAGCCACGCTGTGCCACTACACATTGAAGGTATTCGTATTTGCTATTCGAAAACAAGTATTCACGAACCATTGTCTTCCACTCTGACCGTTTGTGACTCGTGTTATGAGCTGTCAAAGTTTACCACACTTTTTGACATTATTTGGTCATAGTCAGTAACATATGCCTACTTTGGTTGGTGATCGTGCATAGTACAGATTGAAGGTATTTGTACTTTCTAGTCAATAACTAGTATTGAGAAACCATTATCTTCCAGTCTGACCTTTTGTGACTCGTGTTGTGAGTGGTCAAAGTGTACCACACATGGTGACATTATTTGGTCATGGTAAGTGACATATGCCTACTTTGGTTGGTCATCGTGGATGGTGTCCACACCGTGCCAAAACGTATTGCAGCTTCTTGTGCTTGCTAGTCAATACTTGGTGTTCCCAAACCATTGTTTCCCCCTCTGACCATTTGTGACTCGTTTTATGAGCTGTCAACGTTGACCACACACAGCGGCTTTCTTGGTCAAAGGCAGTATACATGCCTACTTTGGTCGGTCATTGTGCATAGTAGCCACACCGTGCTACTACTGACTGAAGGTCGTTGTACTTACTAGTTGGTATCTAGTATTCCCAAACCATTGTTTCCCCTTCCGATGATTCGTGACCCATATGGTGGGTTGTGAACGTTGACCACACATAGTAAGATTATCAGGTCATGGTAAGTGGCACATGCCTAATCTGGTTTGTCATTGTGCATGGTAGCCACACCGTTCCACTACTTGTTTAAATTCTTTGTACTTGCTAGTCAATAAATAAGAAAAGGTTTCTCCCTTTGACGCCAGGTTGGTTTTTGTTGATTTGTTACACAAAGGTGTCTTCACTGGAATACTCCCTCCCACCCCCCATAGAGGGATGTTCCGTGGACAACCTGGAGGACAAATTTGTGATCGCATTATGACACCCCCCTACCCCCTCACGGGTTAGGCTCAAAGGTAGTGTTGAGGTATCACAACACGCCCCCCCCCCCCCCCCCCCCCCCCCCCCCCCGCAGGTCGCGAGCCTATTCTGTATTGCGCGTACGAGGATTCAAACCCAGTACCTACAGCTCCAGAATCTAACTCTATAAACACTAAGCCAGCACACATGATGTTCATATGATGTCCAAATGACATTATAATGGTTCCTATGGGTAAAGGGCATAAGATAAGGGGGTGTAAGATTAGAGGGTAGTTTTCAAAAGTATGAATGACAACAAAGTTTGGTTTAATCATAAAAAGATTAACGCAGACAGAATGTCAACTTTTGCAACTTTAAGCTTGAATAACCCCTCAGCCATTGCTCCGATTGACCAGCCATACGAAGGAAACTTGACTACACACAGTGAAACTCTTCTTATGATATTCAGCGACACAAGCATGATTTGGTTGGTCACTGTGCATGGTAGCCAAACCGTGCCAGCACTTATCGAAGGTCTTTATACTTGCTAGACGATACCAAGTATTCCCAAACCACTGCTTCTCCCTCTGCCCATTTTTGACTTGTATTATGAGTTGTGAACGTTGACCACACACAATGAACTTCTTTAATCACGAGCAGTGATGTATGCCTACTTGGATATGTTGTTGTGCACGGTAGCCACACGGTGCCAATACATACAAAAAAAATATTTGTACTTGCTAGATGATACATAGTGTTTTGAAACCATGTTTCCCCCCTCGGACCATTTGTTATGGGTTGCGAACGTTGGCCACCCTTATTGAAATTCTTTGGTCATGGTTAGTGACATATGCCAAGTTTGGTTTGTCAATGTTCGTGGATACCACGCCGTGACACTACGTATTGAAGGTGGTTGTGCTTTCTAGTTGATGGCTAGTGTTCCCAAACCATTGTTACCCCCTCTGACTATCAGTGACTCGTGTTGTGAGTTGTCAACGCTGACCATCTGAAGTGAAATTCCCTGTTCATGGTCAGTGACATATGCATACTTTGGTTGGTCACTATGCATTGTAGCCACACTGTGCCACTACATATTGAATGTATTTGTACTTGGTAGTCAATAACTAGTATTCACAAACCATTATCTTCCATCCTGACCATTTGTGACTCGTGTTATGAGTTGTCAAGGTTTACCACACTTAGTGCCATTTTTTGGTCATTGTCAGTGACATATGCCTACTTTGGTTGGTCATCATGCATGGTATCCACACCGTGCCACAACGTATTGAAGCTCCTTGTGCTTGCTATTTGATACTTGGTGTTCTCAAACCATTTTTTCCCCCTCTGACCATTTGTGACTCTTAATATGAGTTGTCAATGTTGACCACACACAGAAGGTTTCTTCGCTCAAAGGCAGTACATATGCCTACTTCGGTCGTTCATTGTGAATGATAGCCAAACCGTGCTACTACTGACTGAAGGTCGTTGTACTTGCTAGTTGCAAACTGATATTCCCATAGCATTGTTTCCTCCCCTGACCGTTTTTGACTCGTGTTTTGGTTGGTCAACGTTGACCACCCATATTGAAATTCTCTCGTCATGGTCAGTGACATATGCCAAGTTTAGTTGTTTGGTGTGCATATTAGCCACACCATGCCACTACGTATTGAATGTCCTTGTCCATTCTAGTCAATACATAGGGTTCCCAAACCATTGTCTCTCCCTCTGACCATTTGTGACTCATGTTATGATTTGTCAATGTTGACCACACATAATGGACATCTTCGGTCATAGTCAGTGACATATGCATCCTTTGGTTGGTCACTGTGCACGCTAGCCACACCGTGCCACTACTTGTTGAAAATCTCTCTACTTCCTAGTTGATAACTAGTGTTCCCACCCCATGGTTTCCCCCACTGACCAGTTGTGACTCGTGTTATGAGTTTTCAATGTTGACCACACACTGTGAAATCTGTTGGTCATGGTTTGTGACACATGCCTACTTTGGTTTGTTACTGTACATGGTAAGCACGCCGTGTCATTACGTATCAAAAATCTTTGTGCTTTCTTGTTGACAGCCAGTGTTCTCGAACCATTCTTAGCCCCCTCTGCCTATATGTGACCCGTGTTGTGAGTTGTAAATGTTGACCACATGAAGTGAAGTTCTTTGTTTATGGTCAGTCACGTATGCATGCTTTGGTTTGTCACAGTGCATTGTACCCACACTGTGGCACTTCATATTGAAGGTATTTTCACTTGCTAGTCAATTACTAGTATTAACAACCCATTGTATTCCACCCTGACCACTTTTGACTCGTGTTATGAGTTGTCAAGGTTTAACACACCTGGTGCCATTATTTGGTCATGGTCAGTGACATATGCCTACTTTGGTTGGTCATCGTGCATGGTATCCACACCGTGCCACGACCTATTGAAGCTCCTTATGCTTGTCATTTGATACTTGGTGTTCCCAAACCATTGTTTTCCCCTATGACCATCTGTGACTCGTTTTATGGGTTGTTAATGTTGACCACACACAGCGGGTTTCTTTGCTGAAAGGCAGTACATATGTTTACTTTGGTCGGTCATTGTGCATGGTTGCCACGCCGTGCTACTACTGACTGAAGGTCGTTGTACTTGCTAGTTGAGAACTGATATTCCCATAGCATTGTTTCCTCCCCTGACCGTTTCTGTCTCATGTTATGGTTGTCAACGTTGACCACCCATATTGAAATTCCCTGGTCATGGTCAGTGACATATGCCTAGTTTGGTTGTTTGGTGTGCATATTTCCCACACCGTGCCACTACGTATTGACGTTCTTTGTCCTTTCTATTCAATACATAGGGTTCTCAAACCATTGTATCTCCCTCTGACCATTTGTGACTCGTATTATGAGTTGTCAACGTTGACAACACACAGCGGATTTCTTTGGTCAAAGGCAGAACATATGCCTACTTTCGTCGGTCACTGTGCACACTAGCCACACCGTGCTACTACGTGTTGAAAATCTTTCTATTTCCTAGTTGATAACTAGTGTTCCCAACCCATGGTCTCCCCCACTGACCATTTGTGACATGTAGTATCAGTTTTCAACGTTGACCACACACTGTGAAATGTGTTTGGTCATGGTTTGTGCCAAATGCCTACTTTGGTTTGTCACTGTACATGGTTACCAGGCCGTGTCATTATGTATCGAAGGTCTTTGTGCTTTCTTGTTGACAGCTAGTGTTCCCAAACCATTGTTAGCCGCCTCTGACTATCAGTGACTAGTGTTGTGAGCTGTAAATGTTGACCACATGAAGTGAAATTATTTGTTCATGTTCAGTGACATATGCATACTTTGGTTGGTCACTGTGCATTGTAGCCACAGTGTGCCACTACATATTGAAGGTATTTGTACTTGCTAGTCAATAACTAATATTCACAAATCATTATCTTCCACACTGACCATTTGTGACTCGTGTTATGAGTTGTCAAGGTTTACCACACTTAGTGCCATTATTTGGTCATGGTCGGTGACATATGCCTACTTTGGTTGGTCATCGTGCATGGTATCCACACCGTGCCACAGCGTATTGAAGCTCCTTGTGCTTGCTTTTTGATACTTTATGTTCCCAAACCATTGTTTCCCCCTCTGACCATTTGTGACTCGTATTATGAGTTGTCAATGTTGACCACACACAGCAGATTTCTTTGGTGAAAGGCAGTACATATTCCTACTTTGGTCGTTCATTGTGCACGGTAGCCACAATGTGCTACTACTGTCTGAAGGTCGTTGTACTTGCTAGTTGAGAGCCGTTATTCTTATAGCATTGTTTCCTCCCCTGACCGTTTTGACTCATGTTATGGTTGGTCAATGTTGACCACCCATACTGAAAGTCTCTTGTCATGGTCAGTGACATATGCCTAGTCTGGTTGTTTTGTGTGTATGTTAACCACACCGTGCCACTACGTATTGAAGTTCCTTGTCCTTTCTATTCGATACATAGGGTTCCCAAACCATTGTATCTCCCTCTGACCATTTGTGACTCTTGTTATCAGTTGTCAATGTTGACAACACATAATGGACTTCTTCGGTCATAGTCAGTGACATATGCATCCTTTGGTTGGTCACTGTGCACGCTAGCCACACCATGCCACTACTTGTTGAAAATATTTAGACTTGCTAGTTGATAACTAGTGTTCCCAACCCATGGTTTCCCCCACTGACCATCTGTGACTCGTGTTATGAGTTCTAAACATTGACCACACACTGTGAAATCCGTTTGGTCATGGTTTATGACACATGCCTACTTTGGTTTGTTATTGTACATGGTTACTACGTCGTGTCATTACGAATCGAAGGTCTTTGTCATTTCTTGTTGACAACCAGTATTCCCAAACCAGTTTTAGCCCTCTCAGAGTATCTGTGACCCGTGTTGTGATTGAAAATGTTGACCACATGAAGTGAAATTCTTTGTTCATGGTCAGTCACATATGCATACTTTGGTTGATCACTGTGCATAGTAGCCACACTGTGCCACTACATATTGAAGGTATTTGTACTTTCTAGTCAATAACTAGTACTCACAAACCATTATCTTCCACCCTGACCATTTGTGACTCGTGTTATGAGTTGTCAAGGTTTACCACACTTAGTGTCATTATTTGGTCATAGTCAGTGACATATGCCAACTTTGGTTGGTCATCGTGCATGGTATCCACACTGCGCCACTACGAATTGAGGCTCCTTGTGCTTGCTATTTGATACTCGGTGTTCCCAAACCATTATTTCCCCCTCTCACCATTTGTTACTCGTATTATGAGTTGTCAACGTTGACCACACACAGCGGATTTCTTTGGTCAAAGGCAGTACATATGCTTGTTTTGGTCATTCATTGTGCATGGTAGCCACACCATGCTACTAATGACTGAAGGTCGTTGTACTTGCTAGTTGAGAACTGATATTCCCATAGCATTGTTTCCTCCCCTGACCGTTTGTGACTCGTGTTATGGTTGGTCAACGTTGACCACCCATATTGAATTCATCTGGTCATGGTCAGTGACATATGCCTAGTTTGGTAATTTGGTGTTCATCGGAGCCACACCGTGCCCCTACGTATTGAACTTCTTTGTCCTTTCAAGTTGATACATAGGGTTCCCAAACCATTGTCTCTCCCTCTGACCATTTGTGACTCGTGTTATGAGTTGTCAATGTTGACTACACATAGTGGACTTCTTCGGTCATAGTCAGTGACATGTGCATCCTTTGGCTGGTCACTGTGCATGCTAGCCACACTGTGCCACTACTTGTTGGAAATCTTTCTACTTGCTAGTTGATAACTAGTGTTCCCAACCCATGGTCTCCCCCACAAATCGTTTGTGACTCGTGTTAAGAGTTTTCAAAGTTGACCGAATACTGTGAAATCCGTTTGGTCATGGCTTGTGACACATCCCGACTTTGGTTTGTCACTGTACACTGTTACCACGCCGTGTCATTGCATATCAAAGGTCTTTGTGCTTTCTTGTTGACAGCTAGTGTTCCCAAACCATTGTTAGCCCCCTCTGACTACTGTGACCCGTGTTGTGAGTTGTAAATGTTGACCACATGAAGTCAAACTATTTGTTCATGGTCGGTGACATATGCATACTTTGGTTGGTCATCATGCATGGTATCCACACTGTGCCACAACGTATTGAAGCTCCTTGTGCTTGCTATTTGATACTTGGTGTTCCCAAACCATTGTTTCTCCCTCTGACCATTTGTGACTCGTATTATGAGTTGTCAACATTGACCACACAAAGCGGATTTCTTTGGTCAAAGGCAGTACATATGCCTACTTTGGTCGGTCATCGTGTATGTTGGCCAAACGGTGCTACTACTGACTGACAGTCATTGTACTTACTAGTTGAGAACTGATATTCCCATAGCATTGTTTCCTCCCCTTACCTTTTGTGACTCATTTTATGGTTGGTCAACGTTGACCACCCATGTTTGGTCATGATCAGTGACATATGCCTAGTTTGGTTGTTTGGTGTGCATATTAGCCACACCGTGCCAGTACGTATTGAAGTTCTTTGTCCTTTCTAGTTGATACAGAGGGTTCCCAAACCATTGTTTCCCCCTTTGACCATTTCCGACTTGTGTTATGAGTTGTCAATGTTGACCACACATAGCGGACTTCTTCGTTCACAGTCAGTGACATATGCATCCTTTGGTTGGTCACTGTGCACGCTAGCCACACTGTGCCACTTCTTGTTGACAATATCTCTATTTGCTAGTTCATAACTACTATTCCCAACCCATGGTCTCCCCGGCTGACCATTTGTGACTCGGGTTATGAGTTTTCAACGTTGACCACACACTGTGAAATCCGTTTGGTCATGGTTTGCTACATATGCCTACTTTGGTTTGTCACTGTTCATGGTTACCACGCCGTGTCACTACGTAGAAAAGGTCTTTCTGCTTTCTAGTTGATAGCTAGTGTTCCCAAACCATTATTACCCCCGCTTACTATCAGTGACTCGTGTTGTGAGTTGTCAACGCTAACCACATGAAGTGAAATTCTTTGTTCATGGTCAGTCACATATGCATACTTTGGTTGGTCACTGTGCATTGTAGCCACACTGTGCCACTACATATTGAAGGTATTTGTACTTGCTAGTCAATAACTAGTATTCACAAACCATTATCTTCCACCCTGACCATTTGTGACTTGTGTTGTGAGTTGTCAACGCTAACCACATGAAGTGAAATTCTTTGTTCATGGTCAGTCACATATGCATACTTTGGTTGGTCACTGTGCATTGTAGCCACACTGTGCCACTACATATTGAAGGTATTTGTACTTGCTAGTCAATAACTAGTATTCACAAACCATTATCTTCCACCCTGACCATTTGTGACTTGTGTTATGAGTTGTCAAGGTTTACCACACTTTGTGTTGTTATTTGGTCATGGTCATTGACATATGTCTACTTTGGTTGGTCATCGTGCATGGTATCCACACTGTGACACAACGGATTGAAGCTCCTTGTGCTTGCTATTTGATACTTGGTGTTCCCAAACCATTATTTCCCCCTCTGACCATTTGTGACTCGTATTATGAGTTGTCAATGTTGACCATACACAGCAGAATTCTTTGGTCAAAGGCAGAAGATATGGCTATTCTGGTCAATCATTCTGCATGGTAGCCACACCGTGCTACTACTGACTGACGGTCGTTGTACTTGCTAGTTGAGAATTAATATTCCCATAGCATTGTTTCCTCCCCTGACCGTTTTTCACTCGTATTATGGTTGGTCAACGTTGACCACCCATATTGAAATTCTATTGTCATGGTCAGTGACATATGCCTAGTTTTGTTGTTTGGTGTGCATATTAGCCACACCGTACCACTACATATTGAAGTTCCTTGTCCTTTCTAGTGGATACATATGGTTCCCAAACCATTGTCTCTCCTTCTGACCATTTGTGACTCGTGTTGTGAGTTGTCAATGTTGACCACACACAGTGGACTTCGTCGGTCATAGTCAGTGACACGTGCATCCTTTGGTTGGTCACTGTTCACGCTAGCCAAACCGTGCCACTACTTGTTGAAAATCTTTCTACTTGCTAGTTGATAACTAGTGTTCCCAACCCATGGTTTCCCCCACTGACCAGTTGTGACTTGTGCTATGAGTTTTCAATGTTAACTACACACTGTGAAATCAGTTTGGTCATGGTTTGTGACACATGCCTAATTTGGTTTGTTACTATACATGGTTACCACGCCGTGTCATTACGTATCAAAGGTCTTTGTGCTCTCTTGTTGACAGCTAGTGTTCCCAAACCATTGCTAGCCCCCTCTGACTATCTGTGACCTGTGTTGTGAGTTGTAAATGTTGACCACATGAAGTGAACTTCTTTGTTCATGGTCAGTGTCATATGCATACTTTGGTTGGTCACTGTGGATTGTAGCCACATTGTGGGACTACATATTGAAGGTATTTGTATGTGCTAGTCGATAACTAGAATTCACAAACCATTTCATTTCACCTTGAGCATTTGTGACTTGTGTTATGAGTTGTCAAGGTTTACCACACTTAGTGCCATTATTTGGTCATGGTCAGTGACATATGCCTACTTTGGTTGGTCACCGTGCATGGTATCCACACTATGCCACAATGTATTGAAGCTCCTTCTGCTTCGTATTTGATACTTGGTGGTCCCAAACCATTGTTTCTACCTCTGACCATCTGTGACGCGTCTTATGAGTTGTCAACGCTGAGCACACACAGCAGATTTCTTTGGTCAAAGGCAGTACATATGCCTACTTTGGTCGGTCATTGTGCATGGTAGCCACATCGTGCTACTACTGATCGAAGGGTGCTGTACGTGCTAGTTGAAAACTGATATTCCCGAACCATCGTTCCCCCCCCCCCCTCTGACCATTTGTGACTCGTGTTATGGTTGGTGAACGTTGACCATCCATATTGATATTCTTTGGTCATGGTCAGTGACATATGCCTAGTTTGGTTGTTTGGTGTGCATAGTAGCCACACCGTGCCACTACGTATTGAAGCTATTTGTCCTTTCTAGTCCATGCATAAGGTTCCCAAACCATTGTCTCTCCCTCTGACCACTTGTGACTCGTGTTATGAGTTGTGAATGTTTACCACGCATGCTGGATTTCTTCTGTCGTATTCAGTGACATATTCATCCTTTGGTTGGTCACTGTGCACGCTAGCCAAACCGTGCCACTTCTTGTTGAAATTCTCCGTACTTGCTGGTTGACAACTAGTGTTGCCAATCCATTGTTTCCCCCTCTCACCATTTGTGACTCGTGTTATGAGTTTTCAATATTGACCACACATTGTGAAATTTGTTTGGTCATGGTTAGTGACCTATGCCTACTTTGGTTTGTCGCTGTACATGGTTACCACGCCATGTCACTACATGTTAAAGGTTTTTGTGCTTTTTGGTTAATAGCTAGTGTTCCCAAACCATTATTACCCCCCTTTGACTATACGTGACTCGTGTTGTGATATGTCAACGCTGACCACATGAAAGGAAATTCGTTGGTCATGGTCAGTGACATATGCATTCTGTGGTTGGTCACTGTGCATGGTAGCTACGCAGTACCACTACATATTGAAGGTATTTGTACTTGCTACTCAATAAGTAGTATTCACAAACTTTTGTCTTCCACTCTGACCATTTGTGACTCGTGTTATGAGCTGTCAAAGTTTACCACACTTATTGACATTATTTGGTCATGGTCAGTGACATATGCCTGCTTTGGTTGGTCATTGTGCATGGTATCCACACCGTGCCACAACTTGTTGAAGGTCCTTGTGCTTGCTAGTTGATACCTTATGTTCCCAGACCATTGGTTCTGCCTGCAACCCTTTGTGACTCGTGTTATGAGTTCTCAATGTTAACCCCACATAGTGGACTTCTTCGTTCATATTCAGTGACATATGCTTCCTTTGGTTGGTTACTGTGCACTCTAGCCACACCATGCCACTACTTGTTGAAATTATTTTGACTTGCTAGTTGAAAACTAGTGTTCCCAACCCATTGCTTCCCCCCTGTCCATTTGTGACTCGTGTTTTGCATTTTCAACGTTGACTACACACTCTGAAATCCGTTTGGTCATGGTTAGTGACATATGCCCACTTTGGTTTGTCATTGTACATGGTTACCACGTTGTGTCACTCCGTATCGAAGGTCTTTGTGCTATCTTGCTGATATATAGTGTTCCAAACTATTGTTAACCCCTCTGAATACCTATGACTCGTGTTGTGAGTTGTCAATATTGACCATGTGAAGTGAAATTCTTTGTTCATGGTCAGTGACATATGCATGCTTTGGTTGGTCACCGTGCATTGTAGCCACACTGTGCCACTACATTTTGAAGGTATTTGTACTTTCTAGTCGATAACTAGTATTGAGAAACCATTATCTTCCACTCTGACCATTTGTGACTCGTGCTATGAGTTGTCAAAGTGTACCACACATGGTGACATTATTTGGTCATGGTCAGTGACATATGCCTACTTTGGTTGGTCATCGTGCAAGGTATCCACACTGTGTTAAAACTTGTTGCAGCTCCTTGTGCTTGCTAGTTTACACCTGGTGTTCCCAAACCACTGTTTCTCCCTCTGACCATCTGTGACTCGTGTTATGAGTTGTCAATGTTGACCACACACAGCGGATTTCTTTGGTCAAAGGCAGTACACATGCCTACTTTGGTCGGTCATTGTGCATGGTAGCCACACCGTGCTACTACTGACTGAAGGTCATTGTACTTGCTAGTTCGTATCTAGTATTCCCAAACCACTGTTTCCCCCTGTGACAATTCATGACCCATTTCATGGGTTGTGAACGTTGACCACACATAGTAAAATAATTTGGCCATGGTAAGTGGCACATGCCTAATCTGGTTGGTCATTGTGCATGGTAGGCACACCGTTCCACTACTTGTTTCAATTAATTGTACTTGCTAGTCAATGAATAGCAAAAGGTTTCTCCCTTTGACACCAGGACGGTTTTTGTTTATTTGTTACGCGTAGGTGCCTTCACTGGAATACTCCCTCCCACCCCCCTAGAGGGCTGTTCCGTGGACGACCTGGAAGACAGATTTGCGACCGCATTATGACACCC
>SZWC01006611.1:93878-105901 GCA_023375785.1 Penium margaritaceum
ACGTCGCCACCTCCATAGTGGAAGCGGAGTACATCGCGCTGGCCGAGGCGGTCAAGGAGGCGGTGTGGCTCCGCAGGTTGCTGGGGGAGCTGGGCGTGCCGCAGTTGGAGCCTACGGTGGTGCACGAGGACAACACCGGCTCCATCTCGCTGACCAACAACCTGACGCAGCACAGGAGGACGAAGCACATTGACGTGCGTTATCACTATCCACGGGACATGGCCGAGAAGGGGCAGGTGGTGCTGCAGCACTACAGCACGCACAGCATGCTTGCGGATTGCTTGACCAAAGTGCAACCCGCAGACCGGCACGCGATGAGCGTGGCTGGACTTGGGATGACCAGCTATGATGGGCTGGAGGGCGCAGCGGAAGATGAGTGAGAGCAAGCAGGAGCAGCGCGCATGGAAGGTGCAAGGGGGAGAATGTTGAAAAACTGTCCCTCCGCATGCCCAAGTGCGGCGCCGGGAGGCGCTGACGAGCCGCCAGAAAATGGAAACTCCGCTCCGGCGGATCTGGCGACTTGCAATTTGCTCGGATCCTAAACAGAAGGATTGCCTCTGAAAGTTGATAAGTTGCTTAATCTGGTGGACGTTGTTTTGCTCAAATCGGACAAGTATCGAGGGAGATATGGCCTTCCAAAGTTGGGGTATGCGCAGCGGCTCTGGGAGCCGGCTTCGACTCAAAATCCGGTCGATAATCGACCGGACCGAGTAACAAAAACACCATCTGGAGAAAATGCTCCGATAGTCCTGCTGAGGCGTCCGGTGGATGATCCACCTGATCCGGCGGATCATCCACCGGATCCAGTAGTGCAGGTTGTTACCGATGGACTTAGCCCAAATCCTGGCTCGACGTCCGAAACTCAGTATTACGTTTTGTTACTCCGGGACTTGGTCAAAATTCTGACTGCAGGTCCGCGGACAGGTTTTTTTGTACCTCGTCATACTCCATCACCAAACACGGCCCAAAAGTGGGTAGGGTGCGTGGAAACAGTGCAGGGGACCCATACACCATGTGCAATGGGACATGCGCCTTGGGAATGGCGGTTTGCACGTGAATGAAGGCGCCACGGCGAGTGGCGGCGTCAAGCTTCTGTGGTGGGCAAGACCTGCACTTCGGCAAGCATAACTTGAGCTACGCTTGGCTGAATCGTGCGCAGTTTGGTGCGTTAGAAAGCTCATATCTACCCCTTTAAATATTGTGACCATATTGATGTTACAAAACTAATGCAAAACGTCTTTTTCCCTTCGCAAACTGACTACCTCTAAATTCCTGCTCACATAGTGTGAGGCGACCAAAAAGCACATGCTCAGTCTCAAATTTGCCCAGAACAGTAGACATGAACCACTAGAGACGATCAGACAAACGTCGGGACCGAACCACGCGGATCTCATCCTGACAACTAGGTCCCACGACTCCGCAACCAATTCCCACCACTCCACAACCCGTTCACACCTCTCCCTAACCAGTTCACACCACTCCTCAACCAGTTTGCACCCCTCTGCAACCAGTTCACACCACTCCGCAACCAGTTTGTACCACTCTGCAACCAGTTCGCACCACTCCGCAACCAGTTTGCACCACTCCGCAACCAGTTCATACCACTCCGCAACCAGTTTGCACCACTCCGCAACCCGTTTGCACCACTCCGCAACCAGTTCGCACCAATCCGAAACCAGTTTGCACCACTCCGCAACCAGTTAGCACCACTCCGCAACGTGTTAGCACCACTTGTCAGCCAGTTCGCACCACTCTGCAAACCGTTCGCACCACTCCGCAGACTGTTCGCACCACTCAGCAACCAGTTTGCACCACTCTACAACCACTTCACACCACTTCGCAACCCGTTTGCACCACTCCGCAACCAGTTTGCACCACTCCGCAACCAGTTTGCACCATTCCCCAACCAGTTTGCACCACTCCGCAACCGATTCGCACAACTCCGCAACCGATTCACACCACTCCACAACCAGTCACACCATTCCGTAACCAGTGCGCACCACTCTGCAACCACTTTTCACAACTCCGCAACCAGTTTGCACCACTCCACATCCAGTTGCACCACTGCGCAACCAGTTTGCACCACTCCTCAACCAGTTCACACAACTCCGCAACCCATCGGCACCACTCCCCAACCAGTTCGCAGCACTCCTCAACCCGTTCGCACAACTCCGCAACCAGTTTACACCACTCCGCAACCAGTTCACACCACTCCACAACCAGTTTGTACCACTCTGCAACCAGTTCGCACCACTCCGCAACCAGCTCGCACCACTCTGCAACCAATCCATAACACTCCGTAACCGGTTTGCACCACCCCGCAACCAGTTCACACCACTCCACAGCCAGTTCGCGCCACTCTACGACCAAATCGCACCACTCCGCAACCAGTTTGCACCACTCCGCAACCAGTTCGCGCCACTAGGAAACCAGTTCGCACCACTCCGCAACAAGTTCGCACCACTCCACTACCAGTTCGCACCACTCCCCAACCAGTTTCTACCACTCCACAACCTGTTTGCACCACTCCACAACCAGTTCGCACCACTCTGGAACCAGTTTGCACTACACCGCAACCAGTTTGAACCGTTTCGCAACCAGTTTGCACCACTCCGCAACTAGTTTGCGGCACTCCGCAACCAGTTTGCACCACTCCGCAACCAGTTCGCACCACTCTGCACCCAGTTTGAACCACTCTGCAACCAGATTGCACCACCCCGCAACCAGTTCGCACCCCACAACCAGTTCGCACCACGCCGCAGCCAGTTTGCGCAACTATGCGACCAGTTTGCACCACTCCCCAACCAGTTCACACCACTCCGGTACCAGTTCGCACCACTCAGCAACCAGTTTGCACCACTCAACAACGCGTTTGCACCACTCTGTGGCCAGTTCATACCACTCTACAACCAGTTCTCACCACTCCGCAGCCAGTTTGCACCACTCCGCAACCAGTTCGCACCACTCAACAGCCAGTTCATACCACTCCGCAACCAGTTCACACCCATCCGCAACCAGTTCACACCCATCCGCAACCAGTTCGCACCACTCTGCACCCAGTTTGCACCACTCCGCAACCAGTTCGCACCACTCCGCAGCCAGTTTGCACCACTCCGCAACCAGTTCGCACCACTCAACAGCCAGTTCATACCACTCCGCAACCAGTTCACACCCATCCGCAACCAGTTCACACCCATCCGCAACCAGTTCGCACCACTCAGGAACCAGTTCGCACGACTCCACAACCCGTTCGCACCTTTCTCTAACCAGTTCACACCACTCCTCAACCAGTTCGCACCGCTCCGCAACCAGTTCACACCACTCCGCAACCAGTTTGTACCACTCGGCAACCAATTTGCACCACTGTGCAACCAGTTCGCACCACTCCGCAACCAGTTCATACCACTCCGCAACCAGTTCGCACCACTCTGCAACCAGTTTGCACCACTCCGCAACCAGTTTGCACCACTCCCCAACCAGTTTGCAAAACTCTGCTACCAATTTGCACCACTCCGCAACCAGTTCGCACCACTCCACAACCAGTTCGCACCACTCTGTAACCGGTTCGCACCACTCCTCAACCAGTTCGCACAACATCGCAGACATTTCGCACCACTCCGAAACCAGTTTGCACCACTCCTCAACCAGTTAGCACCACTCCACAACTAGGTCGCATCATTCCGCAACCCGTTTGCACCACTCCGCAACCAGTTTGCACCAATCTGCAACCAGTTCACACCACTCCACAACCAGTTTGCACCTTCCCGCAACCAGTTCGCACCACTCTGCAGCCAGTTTGCGCCACTCCGCGACAAGCTGCACCACTCCGCAACCAGTTTGCACCACCCTGCAACCAGTTTGCACCACTCCGTAACCAGTTTGCACCACTGTGCAGCCAGTTTGCACCACTCCACAACGAGTTCACACCACTCCGCAACCAGTTTGCACCATTATGCAACCACTTTCCACAACTCCGCAACCCATTCGCGCCACTCCGCAACCAGTTCCCACCACTCCTCAACCAGTTTGCACAACTCCGCAACAAATTTGCACCAGTCCGCAACCAGTTCGCACCACTCGCTGCCAGTTTGCACCACTCTGCAACCAGTTCGCACCACTCCTCAACCAGTTCGCACCACTCCGCGTCCCGTTCACACCACTCCGCAACCAGTTCCCACCACTCCTCAACCAGTTTGCACCACTCCACAACCAGTTCGCACCACTCCGCAACGAGTTCGCACCACTCCGCAACCACTTTGCACCACTCCGCAACCAGTTCGCACCACTCCGCAACAAGTTCGCACCACTCCGCAACCACTTTGCACCACTCCGCAACCAGTTCGCACCTCTCTGCAACCAGTTCGCACCACTCCGCAACGAGTTCGCACCACTCCGCAACCAGTTCGCACCACTCCACAACCCGCAACCAGTTTGCACCAACCAGTCGCACCACTCCACAAACAGTTCGCACCAACCGCAACCAGCTCGCACCACTCCGCAAGCAGTTTGCACCACTCCACAACCAGTTCGCACCTCTCCACAACCAGTTCGCACCACTCTGCCACCAGTTCGCACCACTCCGCAACCAGTTTGCACCACTTGGCAACGCGTTCGCACCACTGTGAAACCAGTTTGCACCACTCTGCAACCCGTTCGCACCACTCCGCAACCAGTTCGCACCAATCCGGAAACAGTTTGTACCACTCGGAAACCAGTTCGCACCACTCCACAACCAGTTCGTACCACTCCAGAACCAGTTCGCACCACTCCGCAACCAGTTTGCATTACTCCGCAACCAGTTCGCACCAATCTGCAACCAGTTCGTACCACTCCGCAACCAGTTTGCACCACTCTGCAACGCGTTAGCACCACTTGTCAGCCAGTTCGCACCACTCTCCAACCCGTTCGCACCACTCCGCAGACTGTTCGCACCACTCAGCAACCAGTTCGCACCACTCTACAACCACTTCACACCACTTCACAACCAGTTCGCACCACTCCTCAACCGGTTGCACCACTCCGCAACCTGTTTGCACCATTCCCCAACCTGTGTGCACCACTCCGCACCGGTTCGCACTACTCCGCAACCAGTTCACACCACTCCACAACCAGTCACACCACTCCGTAACCAGTGCGCACCACTCTGCAACCACTTTTCACAACTCTGCAACCAGTTTGCACCACTCGACAACCAGTTTGCACCTCTGCGCAGCCAGTTTGCACCACTGCGCAACCAGTTTGCACCACTCCTCAACCAGTTTGCACAACTCCACAACCCGTTCGCACCACTCCGCAACCAGTTCGCACCACTCCTCAACCAGTTCGGCAACTCCGCAACCAGTTCACACCACTCCGCAACCAGGTCACACCACTCCACAATCAGTTTATACCACTCTGCAACCTGTTCGCACCACTCTACAACCAGTTCGCACCACTGCGCAACCAGTTCGCACCATCCCGCAACCAGGTCGCACCATTCCGCAACCAGTTCGCACCACTCCACAACCAGTTCGCACCACTCCTCAACCAGTTTCCACCACTCCGCAACCAGTTCACAACACTCAGCAACCAGTTTACTCTACTCCGCAACCAGTTCGTACCACGCTGCACCCAGTTCGCACCACTTCGCAACCAATCCACACCACTCCGCAACCAATCCACACCACTCCGCAACCGGTTTGCACCAGCCGGCAACCAGTTCGCATCACTCCGCAGCCCGTTCGCGCCACTCCGCGACCACATCGCACCACTCCGCAACCAGTTCTCACCACTCCTCAACCAGTTAAAACCACCCCGCGACTAGTTTGCACCACTCCGCAACTATTTCATACCACTCCGCAACCAATTTCGGCCACCCCTCAACAAGTTTGCACCACTGCGCAACCAGTTCACACCACTCCGCAACCAGTTCACACCACTCCGCAACCAGTTTGCACCACTCCGCAACCAGTTCGCACCACTCCGAAACCAGTTCGCACCACTCCCCAACCAGTTTGCACACCTCCAAAACCAGTTCGCACCACTCCGCAACCAAATCGCACCACTCCGCAACCCGTTTGCACCACTCTGCAACCAGTTCGCACCACTCCTCAACCAGTTCGCACCACTCCACAACCCGTTCGCACCACTCCGCAACCAGTTCACACCACTCCGCAACCCGTTTGCACCACTCTGCAACCAGTTCGCACCACTCCTCAACCAGTTCGCACCACTCCACAACCCGTTCGCACCACTCCGCAACCAGTTCACACCACTCTTCAACCAGATCGCAACACTCTGCAACCAGTTCGCACCACTCCGCAACAGTTCACACCACTCCACAACCAAGTTGCACCACTCCGCAACAAGTTTGCACCACTCTGCAACCAGTTTGCACCACTCCACAACCAGTTTGCACCACTCCGCAACCAGTTCGCACCATTCCGCGACCAGTTCGCACCACTCGGCAACCAGTTTGCACCACTTCGCAACCAGTTCACACTACTCCGCAACCTGTTCACACCACTCCACAACCAGTTTGCACCTCTCCGCAACCAGTTCGCACAACTCCGCAACCAATTCGCAGCACTTTGCAACCAGTTTGCACCACTCCACAACCATTTCGCACCACTCCGCAACCAGTTCACACCACTCCTCAACCAGTTCGCACCACGCCGCAACCCGTTCGTACCACTCCGCAACCAGTTTGCACCACTCCACAACCATTTCGCACCACTCCGCAACCAGTTCACACCACTCCTCAACCAGTTCGCACCACGCCGCAACCCGTTCGTACCACTCCGCAACCAGTTCACACCACTCCTCAACCAGTCTGCACCACTCCGCAACCAGTTTGCACCACTCTGCAACCAGTTTGCACAACTCCACAACTAGTTAGCACCACTCCGCAACCAGTTCGCACCACTCCGCAACAAGGTTGTACCACTCCGCAACCAGTTTGCACCACTATGCACCCAGTTCGCACCACTCCACAACCCGTTCGAACCACTCCGCAACCCGTTCGCACCACTCCGCAACCTGTTCGCACCACTCTGCAACCACTTTGCACCACTCCGCATCCAGTTCGTACCACTCTGCAACCAGTTCGCACCACTCCACGACCAGTTCACACCACTCCGCAACCAGTTCACACCATTCCGCAATCAGTTTGCACCACTCCGCAACCAGTTCGCACCACTCCGCAACCAGTGCGCACCACTCCGGAACCAGTTTGCACCAATCTGAAACCAGTTCGCACCACTCCGCACCAGTTTGCACCACTTTGCAACCAGTTCGCACCACTTCACAACCAGTTCGCACCACTCCGCAACCAGTTCGCAGCACTCCGCAACCAGTTCCCACCACCCCGCAACCAGTTTGTACCACATCACAACCAGTCCGCACAACTCTGCAACCAATTCGCACCACTCCGCAACCCGTCCGCACCTCTCCGCAACCAGTTGGCACCACTCCTCAACCAGTTCGAACCACTCCGCAACCAGTTCGCACCACATCACAACCAGTCCACACCACTCCCCCACCAGTTCACACCACTCCGCAACCAGTTTGCACCACTCCGCAACCCGATGGCACCACTCCGAAACCAGTTCACACCATTTTGCACCACTCCTTATGTAGTTTGTACCACTCCGCAACCCTTTGGCACCACTTCGCAACCAGTTCCCACCACTCCCTAACCAGTTTGCACCACTCCTCAACCAGTTGCACCTCTCTGCACCCAGTGCGCACAACTCCGCAACCAGTTTGCACCATTCCGCAACCTCTTTGCACCACTCCGCAACCGGGTTGTACCACTCCGCTACCAGTTTGCACCACTGTGCACCCAGTTTGCACCACTCTGCAACCCATTCGAACCACTCCGCAACCCATTCGCACCACTCCGCAACTTGTTCGCACCACTCTGCAACCGGTTCGCACCACTCCGCATCCAGTTCGTACCACTCCGCAACCAGTTCGCACCACTCCGCAACCAGTTCGCACAGCTCCGCGACCAATTCCCACCATTCCGCAACCCGTACGCACCTCTCCGCAAACAGTTCACACCACTCCTCAACCAGTTCGAACCAGTATGCAACCAGTTTGCACCACTTTGCAGCCAGTTAACACCACTCCGCAACCAGTTCACACCACTCCGCAACCAGTTTGCACCTCTCCGCAACCAGTTCGCACCACTCCGAAACCAGTTCCCACCCCCCCGCAACCAGTTGGCACAACTCCGCAACCAATTCGACCCCTCTGCAACCAGTTCATACCACTCCGCAACCAGTTCGCACCACTCTGCAACCAGTTCGCACCATTCCGCAACCAGTTCGCACCACTCCGCAACCAGTGCGCACCACTCCGCAACCAGTTCGCACCACTCTGCGACCAGTTCGCACCACTCCGCAACCAGTTCGCACTAGTCCGCAACCAGTTCACACCACTCCGCAACCAGTTCGCACCAGTCCGCGACCAGTTCGCACCACTCCGCGACCAGTTCGCACCACTCCGCAACCAGTTCGCACTAGTCCGCAACCAGTTCACACCACTCCGCAACCAGTTCGCACCAGTCCGCGACCAGTTCGCACCACTCCGCGACCAGTTCGCACCACTCCGCAACCAGTTCGCACTAGTCCGCAACCAGTTCACACCACTCCGCAACCAGTTCGCACCAGTCCGCGACCAGTTCGCACCACTCCGCGACCAGTTCGCACCACTCCGCAACCAGTTCGCACTAGTCCGCAACCAGTTCACACCACTCCGCAACCAGTTCGCACCAGTCCGCGACCAGTTCGCACCACTCCGCGACCAGTTCGCACCACTCCGCAACCAGTTCGCACTAGTCCGCAACCAGTTCACACCACTCCGCAACCAGTTCGCACCAGTCCGCGACCAGTTCGCACCACTCCGCGACCAGTTCGCACCACTCCGCAACCAGTTCGCACTAGTCCGCAACCAGTTCACACCACTCCGCAACCAGTTCGCACCAGTCCGCGACCAGTTCGCACCACTCCGCGACCAGTTCGCACCACTCCGCAACCAGTTCGCACTAGTCCGCAACCAGTTCACACCACTCCGCAACCAGTTCGCACCAGTCCGCGACCAGTTCGCACCACTCCGCGACCAGTTCGCACCACTCCGCAACCAGTTCGCACTAGTCCGCAACCAGTTCACACCACTCCGCAACCAGTTCGCACCAGTCCGCGACCAGTTCGCACCACTCCGCGACCAGTTCGCACCACTCCGCAACCAGTTCGCACTAGTCCGCAACCAGTTCACACCACTCCGCAACCAGTTCGCACCAGTCCGCGACCAGTTCGCACCACTCCGCGACCAGTTCGCACCACTCCGCAACCAGTTCGCACTAGTCCGCAACCAGTTCACACCACTCCGCAACCAGTTCGCACCACTCCGCAGCCAGTTCGCACCACTCTGCAACCAGTTCGCACCACCCGGAACCAGTTCCCACCACTCCGCAACCAGGTCGCACCACTCCGCAACCAGTTCGCACTAGTCCGCAACCAGTTCACACCACTCCGCAACCAGTTCACATCACTCTACAAGCAGTTCACAACACTATGCAACCAGTTCGCACCACTCCGCAGCTAGTTCGCACCACTCCGCAACCAGTTTGCACCACTTCGGAACCATTTCGTACAACTCCGCAACCAATTTGCACCACTCTGCAACCAGTTCACACCACTCCGCAACCTGTTCGCACCACTCCGTAACCAGTTCACACCACTCCGCATCCAGTTCGCACAACTCTGCGACCAATACGCTCCACTCTGCAACCAGTTTGCACCATTCCGCGAGCAGTTCGCACCACATTGCAACCGGTTCGTACCACTCCTCAACCTGTTCGCACTACTCCGCAACCCGTTCGCACCACTCCGCAACCAGTTTGCACCACTACTCATTCAAATCGCACCACTCCGCAACCAGTTCGCACCACTCCGCAACCAGTTCACACCACTCCTCAACCAGTTTGCACCAATCCGCAGCCAGTTTGCACCACTGTGCAACCAGTTTGCACCACTCCGCAACCTGTTCCCAACTCACTGCAACCACTTCAAACCACACCACAACCAGTTTGCACCACTCCTCATCCAGTTCGTACCACTCCGCAACCAGTTTGCACCACTCGACAACCAGTTCGCAACACTCGGCGACCAGTTTGCATCACTCCGTAGCCAGTTCGCTCCACTCCGCATAAAGTGAGCACCACTCCGCAACCAGCTCGCACCAATCCGCAACCAGTTTGCACCACTCCGCAACCAGTTCGCACCACTCCACAACCAGTTCAGACCACTCCGCAACCAGTTTGCACCCCTCCACAACCGGTTCGCACCACCCCGCAACCAGATCGCACCACTCCACAACCAGCTCGCACCACTCCGCAACCAGTTCACACCACTCTGGAACCAGTTCCCACCACTCTGCAATTAGTTCACATCACTCCGCAACCAGCTTGTACCACTCCACAACCAGTTTGTACCACTCCGCAGACAGTTTGTACAACTCCGCGACCAGATCGCACCACTTCGCAACCCGTTCGCACCCCTCTCCAACCAGTTCACACCACTCCGCAACCAGTTCGCACCACTCCGCAACTAGTTTGCACCACTCCGCAACCAGTGCGCACCACTCCGCAACCAGTTCGCACCACTCCGCAACCAGTTTGCACCACTCCGCAACCAAGTCACACCACTCAGCAACCAGTTCGCACCACTTCGCAACCAGTTCGCACCACTCCGCAACCAGTTTCCACTAATCCTCGACCAGTTCGAACCACTCCGCAACCAGTTCGCACCACTCCGCAACAATTTCATACCACTCCGCAACCATTTCGAACCACTCCGCAACCAGTTCGCACCACTGCGCAACCTGTTCACACCGCTCCGCAACCAGTTCACACCACTCTACAACCATTTTACACCACTCTGCAACCTGTTCTTTCCACTCTGAAACCAGTTCGCACCACTCTGCAACCAGTTCGGACAACTCCGCAACCAATTCGCACCACTCTGCAACCAGTTCATACCACTCCACAACTAGTTAGCACCACTCTGCAACCAGTTCGCACCACTCCTCAACCAGTTTGCAGCACTCCGCAACCCGCTCCCACCACTCTGCAACCAGTCCGCACCACTCTAGGACAGTTCACACCACTCCTCAACCAGTTTGCACCACTCCGCAACCAGCTTGCAGCACTTTGGAACCAGTTTGCACCACTCCGCAACCAGTTTGCACAACTCCGCAACCAGTTTGCACCACTCCGCAACGAGTACGCACCATTCCGCAAGCAGGCTGCACCACTCTGCAACCAGTTTGCACCACTCTGCACCCAGTCCACACAAATCCGCCACCGGTTCGAACCACTCCGCAACCCGTTCGCACCACTCCACAACTTGTTTGCACCACTGTGAAACCAAATCGCACCACTCCGCATCCAGTTTGTACCACTCCGCAACCCGTTTGCACCACTCCACAACCAGTTCGCACCACTCGGCAACAAGTTTACACCACTCCGCAACCAGTTTGCACCCTTCCGCAACCAGTTAACACCGCTCCGCACCCAGGTTGTACCACTCCGCAATCAGTGTCACCACTCCGCAACCAATTCGCACCAATCCGCAACCAGTTCGCACCATTCCGCAACCAGATCACACCACTCCGCAACCATTTCGCACCACTCCGCAACCAGTTCGCACCACCTTGCAACCACTTCGCACCAATCCACAACCATTTTGCACCACTCCGCAACCAGTTCACACCACTCCGCAACCAGTTTGCACCACTCCACAACCAGTTCGCACCACTCTACAACCAGTTCGCACCACTTTGCAACCAGTTGGCACCACTCCTCAACCCGTTCGCACCACTCCGCAACCAGTTCGCACCACTCCGCAACCAGTTTGCACCACTCCGCAACCAGTTTGCACCACTCCGCAGCCAGTTTGCACCACTCCGCAACCAGTTCGCACCACTCCGCAACCAGTTCGCACCACTCTGCAACCAGTTCGCACCACTCCGCAACCAGT
>SZWC01006611.1:119237-136565 GCA_023375785.1 Penium margaritaceum
GCACCACTCCACAACCAGTTCGCACCACTCCGCAACCAGTTCCCACCACTCCGCAACCAGTTCGCACAACTCGACAACCAGTTCGCACCACTCCTTCCCAGTTCTCACCACTCCGCAACCAATTCGCAACACTCCACAACCAGTTCACACCATTCCTCCTCCACCAGTTTCCACCACTCCGCAACCCGTTCGCACCTCTCCGCAACTAGTTCGCACCACTCCTCAACCGGTTTGCACCACTCCGCAGCCAGTTTGCACCACTCCGCAACCTGTTTGCACTACTCTGCAACCAGTTCGCACCACTCTGCATCCAGTTTGTACCACTCCGCAACCAGTTTGCACCACTCCACAACCAGTTCGCATCACTCAGCAACCAGTTTACACCACTCCGCAACCAGTTCGCACCATTCCGCAACCAGTTGGCACTACTCCGCAACCAGTTCGCACCAATGCCCAACCAGTTTGCACCATTTTGCAACCAGTTCGCACCAGTCCGCAACCAGTTTGGACCACTCCACAACCAGTTTGCACCACACCGCAACAAGTTCGCACCACTCCGCAACCAGTTCGCACCACCTCGCAACCACTTCACACCACTCCACAACCAGTTCGCACCACTCCGCAACCACTTCACACCACTCCGCAACCAGTTCGCACCACTCGGCAACCTGTTTACACCACTCTGCAACCAGCTTGCACCACTCCGCAACCAGTTTGCACCACTCCACAATTACTTCGCACCACTCAGCAACCAGTTTGCACCATTCTGCAACCAGCTCACACAACTCCGCAACCAGTTCGCACCACTCCGCAACCAGTTGGCACCACTCCGCAACCAGTTTGCACCACTCTGCAACCAGTTTGCACCACTCCACAACCAGTTCGCACCACTCTGCAACCCATTCCCACCACTCCTCAACCAGTTTGCACCACTCCGCAACCTGTTTCTACCACCCCACATTCACTTCACACCACTCCTCAACTAGATCGCACCACTCCGCAACCATTTCGCAACACTCTGCAACAGTTCACACCTCTCCTCAACCAGTTTGCACCACTCCGCAACCAGTTTGCACCACTCTGCAACCAGTTCGTACCACTCCGCAACCAGATTGCACCACTCTGCAACCAGTTTGCACCACTCCGCAACCAGTTTGCACCACTCCGCAACCAGTTTGCACCACTCCGCACCCAGTTCCCACCACTCCCAACCCGTTTGAACCACTCCGCAACCCGTTCGCACCACTCCGCAACCAGTTCGCTCCACTCCGCAACCAGTTCGCACCACTCCAAAACCAGTTCGCACCACTCCGCAACCAGTTTACACCACTCCGCAACCAGTTCGCACCACTCCGCAACCAGTTCGCACCACTCCAAAACCAGTTCGCACCACTCCGCAACCAGTTTACACCACTCCGCAACCAGTTCGCACCACTCCGCAACCAGTTTGCACCACCCACAATCAGTTCGCACCACCCACAATCACTTCGCACCACTCCGCAACCAAATTACACCACTCGGCAACCAGTTCGCACCACTCCTAAACCAATTTGCACCACTCCGCAACCAGTTCACACCACTCTACAACCAGTGCGCACCACTCCTCAACACGTTCGCACCACTCCGCAACCAGTTTGCACCAGTCTGCAACCGGTTTGCACCACTCTACAACCATTTCACACCACTCCGGACCCAGTTCGCACCACTTCGCAACCAGTTCGCACCACTCCGCAACCAGTGCGCACCACTCTGCAGCCAGTTCGCACCACTCCGCAACCAATTTGCACCACTCACAACCAGTTCACACCACTCTGCAACCAGTACACACCACTCTGTAACAAATCTGCACCACTCCGCAACCAGTTCGAACCACTCCGAAACCAGTGCGCACCACTCCGCAGCCAGTTCGCACCACTCCGCAACCAGTTCGCACCACTCCACATCCAGTTCCCATGATTTTGCAACAATTCCCCCCACTCCGCAACCTGTTCGCACCTTTCCGCAACCAGTTGGCACCGCTCCTCAACCAGTTCGAACGAGTCTGCAACCTGTTCACATCACTCCAAAACCAGTTCACACTACTCCGCAACCAGTTTGCACACTTCCGCAACCAGTTCGCATCACTCCGAAACGCGTTTGCACCACTCTGCATCCACTTCGCACAACTCCGAAACCAATTCGCACCACTCTGCAACCAGTTCACACCACACCGCAACCAGTTCGCACCAATCACCAACCAGTTCACACCACTCCGCAACCAGTTCGCACAACTTCTCAACCAGTTCGCATCACTCCGCAACCCGTTTGCACCACTCCGCAACCAGTTCACACCGCTCCCCAACCCGTTTGCACTACTCCGCAACCAGTTTGCACCACTCTGCAGCCAATTAGCACCACTCCATAACCAGTCTACACCACTCCGCAACCAGTTCGCACCACTCCGAAACCAGGTTGCACCACTCCGCAACCAGTTTGCACCACTCTGCTTCCTGTTCGCACCACTCCGCAACCAGCGCACACCACTCCGCAACCAGTTCGCACCACTCCGAAACCAGGTTGCACCACTCCGCAACCAGTTTGCACCACTCTGCTTCCTGTTCGCACCACTCCGCAACCAGCGCACACCACTCCGCAACCAGTTCGCACCACTCCTTAACCAGCTCGCACCAGTCCACAACCAATTTGCACCACTCTGCAACCAGTTTGAACCACTGCGCAACCAGTTCTCACCACTCCACAACCAGTTCGCACCACTCCGCAACCAGGTCGCACCACTCCACAACCAGTTTGCATCACTCAGCAAGCAGTTCGCACCACTCAGCAACCAGCTCGCACCACTCCGCAACCTGTTTGCACCACTCTGCAACTAGTTTGAACCACTCCACAACCAGTTGGAACCACTCCAAAACCAGTTCCTTCCACTTTGCAACCAGTTCCCACCACTCTGCAACCAGGTCGCACCACTCCACAACAAGTTTGCACCACTCCGCACCACGTTTGCACCACTCGGCAACCAGTTCGCACCAATCCGCAACCAATTTCCACCTCTCTACAACAAGTTCTCGCCACTCCGCAACCAGTTCGCACCAGTCGGCAACCAGTTTGCACTACTCGACAACCAGTTTGCATCGCTCTGCAACCAGTGCGCACCACTCCACAACCAGTTCGCACCATTCCGCAGCCAGTTTGTACCACTCCGCAACCAGTTTGCACCACTCCACAACCAGTTTGCACCACTCCGCAACCAGTTTGTACCACTACACGACCAGTTCGCACCACTCCGCAACCAGTTCGCACCACTCTGCAACCAGTTCACGCCAGTTCGCATCCAGTTTCCACCACTCTGCAACCAGCTGGCACCACTTCACAACCAGTTAGCACCAGTCCGCAACCAGTTCGCACCAGTCGGCAACCAGTTCGCACCACTTTGCAACCAGTTCGCACCACTCCTCAACCAGTTCGCACCACTCCGCAACCAGTCCACACCACTCCGCAACCAGTTCGCACCACTCCGCACCCAGTTCGCACCACTCCGCAACCAGTTCGCACCGCTCCGCAACCAGTTCGCACCACTCCGCAACCAGTTCGCACCGTTCCACAACCAGTTCACACCACTCCGCATCCAGTTCGCACCACTCCGCAACCGGTCCGCACCACTCCGCAACCAGTTCGCACCACCCCGCAACCATTTCCCACCACTCCACAACCAGTTCGCACCACTCTGCAACCAGGTTGCACAACTTTGCAACCTGTTCGCACCACTCCGCATTCAGTTCTCACCACTCCGGAACCAGTTCGCACCACTCCACAACCAGTTCACACCATTCCTCAACCAGTTTGCACCACTCCGCAACCCGTTCGCACCTCTCCGCAACTAGTTCCCACCACTCCTCAACCAATTCGCACCACTCCGCAACTAGTTTGCACCACACCGCAACTAGTTCGTACCACTCCGCAACCAGTTTGCACCACTCTGCAACCAGTTTGCACCACTGCGCAACCAGTTCACACCACTCAGCAACCGGTTTGCACCACTTTGCAACCCGTTTGCACCCCTCCGCAACCAGTTTGTACCACTCCGCAACCAGTTCTCACCATGCCGCAACCAGTTTGCACAACTCCGCAACCAATTCGCACCACTCCGCAACCAGTTCGCACCACTCCGCAACCAGTTTGCACAACTCCGCAACCAGTTTGCACCACTCCGCAACCAGTTCGCACCACTCCGCAACCAATTCGCACCACTCCGCAACCAGTTCGCACCACTCCGCAACCAGTTTGCACAACTCCGCAACCAGTTTGCACCACTCCGCAACCAGTTCGCACCACTCAGCGACCAGTTTGCACCACTCCTCAACCATTTCGCACCACTCCACAACGAGTTCGCACCACTCTGCAACCGGCTTGCACCACTCTCCAACCGGTTCGCACCACTCCGCAACCAGTTCACACCACTCCAAAACCAGTTTGCACCACTCCGCAACAAATTCGCACCACTCCGCAACCAGTTTGTACCACTCTCTAGCCACTTTCCACCACTCCGCAACCCGTCCGCACCTCTCCGCAACCAGTGCGCAGCACTCCTAAACCAGTTCGCACCACTCCGTATACAGTTAGCACCACTCTGCAACCAGTTCATACCACTCCGCAACCACTTGGCACCACTCCGCAACCAAATCACACCACTCCGCAACCAGTTTGCACAACTCCGCAACCAGTTCGCACCACTCCGCAACCAGTTCGCACCACTCTGCAACCAGTTCACACCAACCCACAACCAGTTCGCACCACTCCGCAACCAGTTCGCACCACTCTGCAACCAGTTCACACCAACCCACAACCAGTTCGCACCACTCCGCAACCAGTTCGCACCACTCTGCAACCAGTTCGCACCACTCCGCAACCAGTTCGCACCACTTTGCAACCAGTTCACACCACTTCGCAACCAGTTCGCACCACTCCACAACCAGTTTGCACCACTCCGCAACCATTTGCACCACTCCGCAACTGGTTCCCACCAATCCACAACGAGTTCGCACCACTTTGCAGCCAGTTCGTACCACTCCGCGACAAGTTTGCACCACTCTGCAACCAGTTCGCACCACACCGCAACCAGGTCGCACCACTCCGCAACCAGTTCGCAAGATCCGCAACCAGTTTGCACCAGTTCCCAACCAGTTTGCACCACTTCGCAACCAGTTCGCACCAGTCAGCAACCAGCTCGTAAAACTCCGCAAGCAGCTCGCTCCACTCCGCAACCTCTTCGCACCACTCTGCAACTAGTTCGCACCACGCAAGAACCAGTTTGCACCACTCCAAAACCAGTTCGCTCCACTCCGCCACTTGTTCGCACCACTCTGCAACCAGTTCACACCACTCCGCAACCCGTTCGCACCCCTCTGCAACCACTTTGCACCGCTCCGCAACCAGTTCGCACCACTCCGCAACCAGTTCCCACCACTCAGCAACCAGTTCGCACCACACCGCAACCAGTTCACACCACACCGCAACCAGTTCGCACCACACCGCAACCAGTTCGCACCACTCTGCAACCAGTTGTCACTACTCCACAACAAGTTCGAACCACTCCGCAACCAGTCCGCACCACTCCTCAACCAGTTCGCACCACTCTGCAACCAGTTCGCACCACTCGGCAACAAGTTCGCACCACTCCGCAACCAGTTCGCACCACTCTGCAACCAGTTCGCACCACTCGGCAACAAGTTCGCACCACTCCGCAACCAGTTCGCACCACTCTGCAACCAGTTCGCACCACTCGGCAACAAGTTCGCACCACTCCGCAACCAGTTCGCACCACTCTGCAACCAGTTCGCACCACTCGGCAACAAGTTCGCACCACTCCGCAACCAGTTCGCACCACTCTGCAACCAGTTCGCACCACTCCGCAACCAGTTCGCACCACTCTGCAACCAGTTCGCACCACTCCGCAACCAGCTCGCACCACTCCGCAACTTGTTCGCACCACTCCGCAAATAGTTCGCACCAGTCCGAGACCAGTTCGCACCACTCCAAAACCAGTTCGCTCCACTCCGCAAAGAGTTCGCACCACTCTGCAACCAGTTCGCATCACTCGGCAACAAGTTCGCACCACTCCGCAACCAATTTGCACCACTCAGGAACCAGTTTGCACCACTCCACAACCAGTTCTTTACCACTCCGCAGCCAGTTTGTACCACTCCGTGACCAGTTCGCACAACTCCGCAACCAGTTCGTTCCACTCTCCAACCAGTTCACACCACTCTGCCACCAGTTCGCACCACTGTGCAACCAGTTCACACCACTCCACAACCAGTTTGCACCACTCCGCAACCAGTTCGCACCACTCCGCAAGCAGTTCGCACCACTCCGCAACCAGTTCGCACCACTCCCCAACCAGTTCACACCTCTCGGCAACCGGTTCTCACCACTGCGTAACCAGTTCGCACCACTCCGCAACCAGTTCCCACCACTCCACGACCAGTTCGCACCACTCCGCAGCAAGTTCGTACCACTCCGCGACCAGTTCGCACCACTCCGCAACCAGTTCGCACCACTCCGGAACCAGTTTACACCTCTCCGCAACCAGTTTGCACCACTCCGCGACCAGTTCGCACCACTCCGCAGCAAGTTCGTACCACTCCGCGACCAGTTCGCACCACTCCGCAACCAGTTCGCACCACTCCGCAACCAGTTTGCAAGCTCCGCAACCAGTTTGCACCACTTCGCGACCAATTCGCACCACTCTGCAACCAGTTTGCACCAGTCAGCAACCAGTTCGCACCACTCTGCAACCAGCTCGCACCACTCCGCAACCAGTTTGCACCACTCCGCAACCAGTTTGCACCACTCCGCATCCAGTTCGCACCACTCCGCAACCGGTTCGCACCACTCCGCAACCAGTTTGCACAACTCCACAACCTGTTTGCACCACTCTGCAGCCAGTTCGCACCTCTGCGCAGCCAGTATGCACCACTCTCAACCAGTTTGCACAACTCCGCAACCAATTCACATCACTCCGCAACCTGTTTGCACCACTCCGCAACCTGTTCTCACCACTCCACAACCAGTTCGCACCATTCCGCAGCCAGTGTTCACCACTCCGCAACCAGTTTGCACCACTCCGCAACCAGTTTGCACAACTCCACATCCAATTCACATCACTCCGCAACCTGTTTGCACCACTCCGCAACCAGTTCTCACCACTCCACAACCAGTTGGCACCACTCACCAACCAGTTCGCACCACTTCGCAACCCGTTCGCACCTCTCCGCAACCAGTTCGCACCAATCCTCAACCAGTTGGCACCACTTTGCAACCAGATTGCACCACTCCGCAACCCGTTCGTACCACTCCGCAACCAGTCGTACCACTCCGCAACCAGTTCGCACCACTCTGTAACCAGTTAGCACCACTCCGCAACCAGTTCACACCACTCCGCAACCAGTTCACTCCACGCTGCAACCAGTTTGCACCACTCCCAACCAGTTCGCACCACTCCGCAACCAGTTCGCACCATCCGCAACCCGTTCGCACCACTCCTCAACCACTTCCCACCACTCCTCAACCAGTTTGCAGCCCTCCGCAACCCGTTCGCACCACCCCAAAACCAGTTCGCACCACTCTCAAAAAAGGGTGCACACCGGGTAAGCATCCCGGATCTCAGGTTGGATCCTGATCCCCGGTTCCGGATCCTAGGATGGATTTGGATCCTCGGATCCAAGAAAAGATCCCCGGATCCTATGGATCCTCGAATGTTTTCCGGATCCTATAGGCTGAGCAAGGATAATGCCTTACATTTTTAACTCCTAACCCCGTTTTCCCCTCTTTTTTATGTGGTTAAAATATCCCCGGATCACGGATCGAATCTTGATCAAGGATCCAGATCCCCGGATCCAAATCCGGATCCGGATCCGGATTCCCGGATAAGTTCCCCGGACCCTAGGATTTGGTGTGCAGCCTTACTCTCAAACAGTGTGCACCACTGCGCAACAAGTTCGTACCACTCCGCAACCAGTTCGCACCACTCCGCAACCAGTTCGCACCACTCCGCAAGCTGTTTGCACCACTCCACAACCAGTTCGCATAACTCTGCAAGCAGTTCGCATCACTCCGCAACCATTTTGCACCACTCTCCAACCAGTTCGCACCCTTCCGCAACCAGTTCGCACCACTCCGCAACCAATTTGCACCACTCCGGAACCAGTTTGCACCGCTCTGCGACCGGTTCGCACCACTCTGCAACCAGGTCGCAGTACTCCGAAACCAGTTCGCACCACTCCACAACCAGTTTGCACCACTCTGCAACCAGTTTGCACCACTCCGAAAACAAATCCGCACCACTGGGCAACCAGTTTGCACCACTCCACAACTAGTTTGCACCACTCCGCAACCAGTTCGCACCACTCCGCAACCAGTTCGCACCACTCGGCAACCAGTTCGCACCACTCTGCAACCTGTTCGCACCACTCCGCAACCAGTTCGCACCACTCGGCAACCAGTTCGCACCACTCTGCAACCTGTTCGCACCACTCCGCAACCAGTTCGCACCACTCGGCAACCAGTTCGCACCACTCTGCAACCTGTTCGCACCACTCCGCAACCAGTTCGCACCACTCGGCAACCAGTTCGCACCACTCTGCAACCTGTTCGCACCACTCCGCAACCAGTTCGCACCACTCGGCAACCAGTTCGCACCACTCTGCAACCTGTTCGCACCACTCCGCAACCAGTTCGCACCACTCGGCAACCAGTTCGCACCACTCTGCAACCTGTTCGCACCACTCCGCAACCAGTTCGCACCACTCGGCAACCAGTTCGCACCACTCTGCAACCTGTTCGCACCACTCCGCAACCAGTTCGCACCACTCGGCAACCAGTTCGCACCACTCTGCAACCTGTTCGCACCACTCCGCAACCAGTTCGCACCACTCGGCAACCAGTTCGCACCACTCTGCAACCTGTTCGCACCACTCCGCAACCAGTTCGCACCACTCGGCAACCAGTTCGCACCACTCTGCAACCTGTTCGCACCACTCCGCAACCAGTTCGCACCACTCGGCAACCAGTTCGCACCACTCTGCAACCTGTTCGCACCACTCCGCAACCAGTTCGCACCACTCTGCAACCTGTTCGCACCACTCCGCAACCAGTTCGCACCACTCCACAACTAGTTCGCACCACTCCACAACCAGTTTGCACCACTCCGCAACCCGTTTACACCTCTCTGCAACCAGTTCGCACCACTCCGCAACCAGTTCGCACCATTTTGCAACCAGTTCGCACCACTCCGCATCTAGTTCACACAACTCCGCAGTTAGTTCTCACCACTCCACTCTTGGTCTGCACCACTCTGCTACCATTTTGCACCACTCCGCAACCAGCTCTGACCACCCCGCAACCAGTTCGCACCACTGGGCAACCAGTTGGCACCACTCCGCAACCAGTTCGCACCACTCCGCAACCCGTTCGCACCACTCCGTAACCAGTTCGCACCACCCACAATCAGTTCGCACCACCCACAATCACTTCCCACCACTCCGCAACCAAATTACACCACTCCGCAACCAGTTCGCACCACTCCTCAACCAATTTGCACCACTCCGCAACCAGTTCGCACCACTCCGCAACCAGTTCGCACCACTCCTCAACCAATTTGCACCACTCCGCAACCAGTTCGCACCACTCTACAACCAGTGCGCACCACTCCTCAACCAGTTCGCACCACTCCGCAACCAGTTTGCACCATTCTGCAACACGTTTGTACTACTCCGCAGCCAGTTCGCACTACTCCACAACCAATCTGCACCACTCCGCAGCCGGTCCACACGACTCCGCAACCAGTTCACACCACTCCACAACCAGTTCACACCATACCGCAACCCGTTCGCACCACTCCGCAACCAGTTCGCAACACTCCGCAACCAGTTGGCACCACTCTGCAGCCAGTTCAAACCACTCCGCAACCAGCTCGCACCACTCCGCAACCAGTTTGCACAACTCCGCAACCAATTCACACCACCCCGCAACCTGTTCGCACCACTCCGCAACCAGTTCGCACCAGTCCACAACCAGTTCACACCACTCCTCAACCAGTTCGCACCACTCCACAATCATTCGCACCTCTCTGCAACCAGTTTGCACCAATCATCAACCTGTTCGCACCGCTTCGCAACCAGTTTCTACCACTCCGCAACCAGTTTCTACCACTCCGCAACCAGTTCGCACCACTCCGCAACCAGTTCGCACCACTCCGCAACCAGTTCGCACCAATCCGCAACCAGTTCGCACCATTCTGAAACCAGTTTGCACCACTCCGCAGCCAGTTCGCACCACTCCACAACCAGTTTGCAACACTGCGCAACCAGTTCGCACCACTCCGCAACCAGTTCGCACCACTCCGCAACCAGTTCGCACCACCTCACAACCACTTCGCACCATTCCACAACCAGTTTGCACCACTCCGCACCCAGTTCACACCACTCGCAACCAGTTCGCACCACTCTACAACCAGTTCACACCACTCCGCAACCAGTTCGCACCACTCGGCAACCTATTTGCACCACTCAGCAACCAGCTTGCACCACTCTGCAACCAGTTTGCACCACTCCAAAACCACTTCGCACCACTACGCAGCCAGTTTGCACCACTCCGCAACATGTTTGCACCACTCTGCAACCAGCTCACACAACTCCGCAACCAGTCCGCACCACTCCGCAACCGGTTCGCACCACTCCGCAACCAGTTCGCACCACTCGGCAACCAAATCGCACCACCCCGCAACCAGTTTGCACCACTCCGCAACCAGTTTGCACCACTCCGCAACCAGTTCGCATCACTCCGCAACCAGTTCGCACCACTCCGCAACCAGTTTGCACCACTCCGCAACCAGTTCGCATCACTCCGCAACCACTTCGCACCACTCCGCAACGGGGTCGCACCACTCCGCAACCAGTTCGCACCACTATGCAACCAGTTCGCACCACTCTGCATCAAGTTTGCACTACTCCTCAACCAGTTCGCACCAGTCCGCAACCAGTTCGCTCCATTCCGAAACCAGCTCGCACCACTCTGCAACCTGTTTGCACCACTCAGCAACTAGTTCGCAACACTCCGCAACCGGTTCGCACTACTCCAAAACCAGTTTGCTCCAATCCGCAACCAGTTCGCACCACTATGCAACCAGTTCGCACCACTCTGCATCAAGTTTGCACTACTCCTCAACCAGTTCGCACCAGTCCGCAACCAGTTCGCTCCATTCCGCAACCAGCTCGCACCACTCTGCAACCTGTTTGCACCACTCAGCAACTAGTTCGCAACACTCCGCAACCGGTTCGCACCACTCCAAAACCAGTTGCTGAGTGGTGCGAAGTGGTTGTGGAGTGGTGCGAACTGGTTGCAGAGTGGTGCGAACTGGTTGCGGAGTGGTGCGAACTGGTTGTTGAGTGGTGTGAACTGGTTGCGGAGTGGTGCGAACAGGTTGCGGAGTGGTGCGAACTGGCTGCGGAGTGGTGCGAACGGGTTGCAGAGTGCTGCAAAGTGGTTGCGGAGTGATGCGAACTGGTTTTGGAGTGGTGCGAACAGGGTTCGGAGTGGTGCAAACCGGTTGCAGAGTGGTGCAAACTGGTTGCGGAGTGGTCCACACTGATTGCGGAGTGGTGCGAACTGGTTGCCGAGTGATATGAACTGGTCGTGGAGTGGTGCGAACTGGTTGTGGAGTGGTGCGAACGGGTTGCAAAGTGCTGCGAACTGGTTGCAGAGTGGTGCAAACTGGTTTTGGAGTGATGCGAACTGGGTTCAGAGTGGTTCAAACTGGTTGCGGAGTGGTGCAACTGGTTGCGGAGTGGTGCGAACTGGTTGGGGAGTGGTGCGAACTGGTTGCGGAGTGGAGCGAATTGGTTGCAGAGGACTGTGAACTGGTGCAGAGTGGTGCAAACTGGTTGCGGACTGGTGCGAACTGGTTACGGAGTGGTGCGAACTGGTTGCGGAGTGTTGAGAACTAGTTGCGGAGTGGTGCAAACTGGTTGCGGAGTAGTGCGAACTGGTTGCGGAGTGGTGCAAACTGGTTGCGGAGTGGTGCGAACTGGATGCGGAGTGGTGCAAACTGGTTGCGGAGTAGTGCGAACTGGTTGCGGAGTGGTGCAAACTGGTTGCGGAGTGGTGCGAACTGGATGCGGAGTGGTGCAAACTGGTTGACGAGTGGTGCGATGGGTTGCAGTGTGGTGCGAACTGGTTGCGGAGTGGTTTGAACTAGTTGAGGAGTGGTGCGAACTAGTTGCCAAGTGGTTCGAAATGGTTGTGGAGTTGTGCGAACTGGGTGCGGAGTGGTGCAAACTAGTTGCAAAGTGGTGCGAACTAAATGCGGAGTGGTCCGAACTGGTTGCGGAGTGGTGCAAATAGGTTGCGGAGTGGTGCGAACTGGCTGCGGAGTGGTGCGAACGGGTTGCGGAGTGCTGCGAACTGGTTGCAAAGTGATGCGAACTGGTTTTGGAGTGGTGCAAACTGGGTTCGGAGTGGTGCAAACCGGTTGCGGAGTGGTGCAAACTGGTTGCGGAGTGGTGCGAACTGGTTGCGGAGTGGTGCGAACTGGTTGGGGAGTGGTGCGAACTGGTTGCGGAGTGGTGCGAACTGGTTGGGGAGTGGTGCGAACTGGTTGCGGAGTGGTACGAAATGGTTGCCGAGTTGTGCGAACTGGTTGCGGAGTGGTGCAAACTGGGTTCGGAGTGGTGCAAACCGGTTGCGGAGTGGTGCGAACTGGTTGCGGAGGGGTGCGAACTGGTTGGAGAGGGGTGCGAACTGGTTGCAGAGTGGTGCGAACTGCATGCGGAGTGGTGCGAACTGGTTGGGGAGTGGTGCGAACTGGTTGCGGAGTGGTACGAAATGGTTGCCGAGTTGTGCGAACTGGTTGCGGAGTGGTGCAAACTGGGTTCGGAGTGGTGCAAACCGGTTGCGGAGTGGTGCGAACTGGTTGCGGAGGGGTGCGAACTGGTTGGAGAGGGGTGCGAACTGGTTGCAGAGTGGTGCGAACTGCATGCGGAGTGGTGCGAACTGGTTGGGGAGTGGTGCGAACTGGTTGCGGAGTGGTGTGAACAGGTTGCGGAGTGGTGCGAACTGGTTGCCAAGTGGTACGAAATGGTTGCCGAGTTGTGCGAACTGGTTGCGGAGTGGTGCAAACTGGTTGCGGAGTGGTGCGAACTAAATGCGGAGTGGTCCAAACTGGTTGCGGAGTGGTGCGAATAGGTTGCGGAGTGGTGCGAACTGGCTGCGGAGTGGTGCGAACGGGTTGCGGAGTGCTGTGAACTGGTTGCAGAGTGATGTGAACTGGTTTTGGAGTGGTGCGAACTGGGTTCAGAGTGGTGCAAACCGGTTGCGGAGTCGTGCAAACTGGTTGCAGAGTGGTGCTAACTGGTTGCGGAGTGGTGCGAACTGGTTGCGGAGTGATATGAACTGGTCGCGGAGTGATGCGCACTGGTTGCGGAGTGGTGCGAACGGGTTGCAAAGTGATGCGAACTGGTTGCGGAGTTGTGCGACCTCGTTTTGGAGTGGTGCGAACTGGGTTCAGAGTGGTTCAAACTGGTTGCGGAGTGGTTCGACTGGTTGCCGAGTGGTGCGAACTGGTTGGGGAGTGGTGCGAACTGGTTGCGGAGTGGTGCGAACTGGCTGCAGAGGAGTGTGAACTGGTTGTATCGTGGTGCAAACTGGTTGCGGACTGGTGCGAACTGGTTACGGAGTGGTGCCAACTGGTTGCGGAGTGGTAAGAACTGGTTGCAGAGTGATGCAAACTGGTTGCGGAGTGGTGCGAACTGGTTGCGGAGTGGTGCAAACTGGTTGCGGAGTGGTGTGAACTGGATGTGGAGTGGTGCGAACTGGTTGCAGTGTGGTTTGAACTGGTTGAGGAGTGGTGCGAACTGGTTGAGGAGTGGTGCGAACTGGTTGCCAAGTGGTTCGAAATGGTTGCGGAGGTGAGCGAACTGGTTGCGGGGTGGTGCAAACTGGTTGCGGAATGGTGCGAACTAAATGCGGAGTGGTCCGAACTGGTTTCAGAGTGGTGTGAACTGGTTGCGGAGTGGTGCGAACTGGTTGCGGAGTGGTGCGATCTGGTTGTGGAGTGGTGCAAACTGGTTGCGGAGCGGTGCAAACTGGTTGCGGAGTGGTGCGAACGTTTTGTAGAGTGGTGCGAACGGGTTGCGGAGTGGTGTGAACTGGGTGCGGAGTAGTGCGAACTGGTTGCGGAGTGGTGCGAACTGGTTGCGAAGTGGTGCAAACTGGTTGCAGAGTGGTGCGAACTGGTTGCGGAGAGGTGCGAACTGGTTGCGGAGTGGTGCGAACTGGTTGCGAAGTGGTGCAAACTGGTTGCAGAGTGGTGCGAACTGGTTGCGGAGAGGTGCGAACTGGTTGCGGAGTGGTGCGAACTGGTTGCGAAGTGGTGCAAACTGGTTGCAGAGTGGTGCGAACTGGTTGCGGAGAGGTGCGAACTGGTTGCGGAGTGGTGCGAACTGGTTGCGAAGTGGTGCAAACTGGTTGCAGAGTGGTGCGAACTGGTTGCGGAGAGGTGCGAACTGGTTGCGGAGTGGTGCGAACTGGTTGCAGAGTGGTGCGAACTGGTTGCGGAGTGGTGCGAACTGGTTGCGGAGTGGTGCGAACTGGTTGCGGAGTGGTGCGAACTGGTTGCAGAGTGGTGCACACCGGTTGCACAGTGTTGCGAACTGGTTGCAGCATGGTGCGATCTGGTTGCAGAGTGGTGCGAACTGGATGCGGAGTGGTTCGAACTGGTTGGAGAGTGGTGCAAACTGGTTGTGGAGTGGTGCGAATTGGTTGCAAAGTGGTGCGAACTGGTTGCGGAGTGGTGCAAACTGGTTGCGGACTGGTGCGAACTGGTTGCTGAGTGGTGCGAAGTGGTTGTCGAATGGTGCGACCTGGTTGCGGAGTGGTGCGAACGGGTTTCGGAGTGGTGCAAACTGGTTGCTGAGTGGTGCGAACTGGTTGCAGAGTGGTGCGAATAGGTTGCGGAGTGGAGCAAACTGGTTGCAGAGTGGTGCGAAGTGGTTGGGGAGTGGTGCGAACTGGTTGCCGAGTGGTGCGAACTGGGTGCAGAGTGGTGCGACCTGGTTGCGGATTGGTGTGAACTGGTTGTGGAGTGGTGCGAACTGGATGCGGAGTGGTGCAACCCGGTTGCAGAGTCGTGCAAACTGGTTGCAGTGTGGTGCGAACTGGTTGCGGAGTGCTATGAACTGGTTGAGGAGTGTTGCAAACTGGTTGCCGAGTGGTTCGAACTGGTTGCAGAGTTGTGCAAACTGGTTGTGGAGTGGTGCAAACTGGTTGCAGAGTGGTGCGAACTAAATGTGGAGTGGTGCGAACTGGTTGCGGAGTGGTGCGATCTGGTGTCGGAGTGGTGCAAACTGGCTGCGGAGTGGTGCGAACTGGTTTTGGAGTGGTGCAAACTGGTTGCAAAGTGGTGCGAACTGGTTGCGGATTGGGGCAAACTGGTTGCAAAATGATGCGAACGGGATGCGGAGTGGTGCGAACTGGTTGCAGAGTAGTGCGAACCGGTTTCGGAGTGGTGCAAACTGGTTGCGGAATGGTGCAAACTGGTTGTGGAGTGGTGCAAACTTGTTGCGGAGTGGTGCGAACTAGTTGCGGAGTGGTGGGAACTGGTTGCAGAGTGGTGCGAACTGGTTACGGAGTGGTGCAAACTGGTTGCGGAGTGTTGCAAGCTGGTTGAGGAGTGCTGTGAAATGGTTGCGGAGTGGTGCAAACGGGTTGCGGAGTGGTGTGAACTGGTTGTGGAGTGGTGTGAACTGGTTGGAGAGTGGTGAGACTGGTTGCGGTGTGGTGCGAAGTGGTTGCGGCGTGGTGCGAACTGGTTGCGCAGTGGTGCAAACTGGTTGCGGAGTGGTGCAAACTTGTTGCGGAGTCGTGCAAACTGGTTGCGGAGTGGTTTGACCTTGTCGCGGAATGGTGCGGACTGGCTCTGGAGTGGTGCGAACTGGTTGTGGAGTGGTGTGAACTGGTTGCGCAGTGGTACAAACTGGTTGCGGTGTTGTGCAAGTGGTTGCGGAGTGGTGCGAACTGGTTATAGAGTGTTGCAGAGTGGTGCGAACTGGTTATAGAGTGTTGCAAACTGGTTACGGAGTGGTGCAAATTGGTTGCGGATTGGTGCGAACTGGTTGCAGAGTGGTGTGACCTCGTTGCGGAGTGGAGCAAACTGGATGTGGAGTGGTACGAACTGGTTGCAGACTGGTGCAAACTGGTTGCGGAGTGGTGCAAACTGGTTGCCGAGTGGTGCAAACTGGTCGCGAATGGTGCGAACTGGTTGCGGAGTGGTGCAAACTTGTTGTGGAGTGGTGCGAACTGGTTCCCCAGTGGTGCAAACTGGTTGCGGAGTGGTGCGAACTGGTTGCGGAGTGGTGCGAACTGGTTGTGGAGTGGTGCGAACTGGTTGCGGAGTGGTGCGAACTGGTTGCGGAGTGGTGCAAACTTGTTGTGGAGTGGTGCGAACTGGTTCCCCAGTGGTGCAAACTGGTTGCGGAGTGGTGCGAACTGGTTGCAGATTGGTTCAAACGCGTTGTGGACTGGTGCGGAGTGGTGTGAACTAGTTGCGCAGTGGTGCGAACGGGTTGCAGAGTGGTGCGACCTGGCTGCGGAGTCGTGCGAACTGGTTGCGGAGTGGTGCAAACTGGTTGCGGACTGGTGCGAACTGGTTACGGAGTGGTGCGAACTGGTTGCGGTGTGGTGAGAACTGGTTGCGGAGTGGTGCGAACTGGTTACGGAGTGATGCGAACTGGCTGCGGAGTGGTGTGAACTGGTTGTGGAGTGGTGCAAACTGGTTGCCAAGTGGTGCGAACTGGATGCGGAGTGGTGCGATCTGGTTGCGGAGTGGTCTGAACTGGTTGAGGAGTGGTGCAAAGTGGTTTTGAAGTGGTGTGAACGAGGTCTGATTGGTGCGAACTCGTTGAGGAGTGGTGCAAACTGGTTGAAGAGTGGTGCGAACCGGTTGCGGAGTGGTTTGAACTGGTTGCGGAGTGGTGCGAATGTGTTGCAGAGTTGTGCGAACTGGTTGCAAAGTGGTGCAATCTGGTTGTGGAGTGGTGCAATTGGGTTGTGGAGTGGTGCGAAGTGGTTGCGGAGTGGTTCGAACTGGTTGCAAATTGGTGCAAACTGGTTGCGGAGTTGTGCGAAGGGGTGACGGAGAACTACGAACTGGTTGCGGAGTTGTTCAAACTGGTTGCGGAGTGGTGCAAACTGGTTGCGGAGTGGTGCGAACTGGTTGTGGAGTGGTGCGAACTGGTTGCGGAGTGGTGTGAACTGGTTGCGGAGTGGTGCGAACTGGTT
>SZWC01006612.1:3685-35550 GCA_023375785.1 Penium margaritaceum
TGTGTGTGTGTGTGTGTGTGTGTGTGTGTGTGCGTGTGTGTGTGTGTGTGTGTGTGTGTGTGTGTGTGTGTGTGTGTGTGTGTGTGTGTGTGTGTGTGTGTGTGTGTGTGTACGTGCGCACGTGCGTGCATGCGTACGTACGCGCATGGATGCGTGGGTTTGTGCGTGCGTGGGTGCGTGCGTGCGTGTGTGGCTGCATGCGTGCATGAGTGCATGCTTGCAAATGTGCGTGCGTGCGTGCATGCAAGTGTGTGCGTGCAAGGTGCGCACATCCAGTGGGTTGGCAGCTGGAGCTGTGGCAATGTGCGGTTGTGTTGTTTCACATATGGTGTGGGAGGGCTCGAGGGATTAGGTGGACCTTCCTGTATAATGTAGGAGGTTGATAGCAACATACTTGCTTCTCAGTGCAGCGCATCACACCTCAGCACAGCACAGCACAGCACAGTACAGCACAGCACAGCACAGCACAGCACATCTCACACCACCGCACCGCATGGACAGCACAGCACAGCATTGCACATCACAGTGCAGTACAACACTGCAAAGGACAGCACAGCACAACACTGCACAGCACAGCACAGCAGCACGGCACGGCACGGTAAGGCATGCCACTGAACAGCATCGCTCTACACAGCACTCCACAGCACGGCAGAGCATGGCACTAGATGGCACAACACAATACATCACGGCATGGCACGGTAAAACACTGCATGGTGTCAGGCAGGGGAGCGCTGGAGCCATGGCTATGTTACCTGATGGTTTTGAGGAGCACTACCACAGGGTACACATGTGTCAGAAGAATGCACAAGCAGAGACGGTAGTAACAGAAGCAGGCAGAAGCAGCAGAACGTCCACCACTGTGTCAGCACAATGACAAAGGCAGAGAGGTGCAAGCAGTTCCAAGAAGTTAGTCATGGAGCTTGAGGAAAGGTGAGGTATCGCGGGCATGAGATAGACAGAAGCTAGTGGGAGAGAGCGAGAGCGGAGTGAATGATGGGTCGGCAAGTGCTTCAGCGAAGGAGCGAGAGTGACGGAGCGAAGAGCTGTGAGGTGGAAGTAGTTTGGCGAAGGCAGGGCAAGGTGGGAGCAGAGCGAAGACATGGGGGCGAAGCCGCGGAACCAAAGGAGAACAGGATGAGAAGAACTGTTCTGGTTGAACTCGAGGAAATGAACACCATCGGTATATATGGACAGAACAGGACAAAAGTTTCTATGCAATGGCTTCTTCGCTAGCCGGACGCGGGTGACACATGTCACTTTATTAGGGGATCACTTGACCGTTCGGTCTCAATGGGTAATCTTCCGAGAGCCGTTGGTCAAGTTGGTTCGGCCGAGAACCTGAACCTTTATTGAGAGCTCGGACAATTTTTGAGGGGTCTGCTTGTCAGATTCTATTTCCAACACCTCCTGTGAATGTGACAAGTGTTAGAGAGGTGAACTCTTGTTCTAATGGTAGTATATGTCCTCCCACATGGGTGAACATTCTACTCCACAGTGTATGAGTAAGTTGTTCCACATCTCCCCGAGGTCAGAAGGGAATTCATCCACCAGCTGATGAAGTTTTTGTCCAAGGACTTGTTTGAGTCCTTCCCTGATTTCCTGATTCATCCGTTCCTTTTGGTGGTAGAGGGTTTTGTTAGAAACTGCTGGTCCCAGATAGGTCAGGATATCAAGCAGTGCATCAGTAATCCCGTAGCCATGTAATAGTTCTGGGTACAGAGCCTTGTAGACTTCTGTTGCCCATTTTTGTGCTGTGGAAGTGGGAGATGTGTGACGCAGAACACGCACTCTTCCAGTGAGATCTGGAAAGCTGTCATTGTCCTGACACGTGGTTGTAATCCACTGCTTCCTCCAGGCTTGTTGGGGGATACGATGCCACAGTTCAGGGATAGAGTTAGTCTTCAGTTGGTGATGAAGGTACAAAGGATGGAGCCGTTCCTGAAGCAGACGGTAGACGCTGAAGAAGGCGTCGTAATAGTCTGGGATGGAGTGATGTGGCAAGCGAAGGTGTACGTATTGTCCGGTGAGGAGCTGCGCCATGTTGTACTGGTTGATCGGGGTCCGATGAGCCAAAGTGAGCACTTGGTCTTCTCAACCAGTAACATTGCTTCCATCTTCCGCTAGTATAGTACACGTCTCCCAGGAGAGAGCCATGTGCGGAGGGAAAGAAGGGATGAGAAGGGAAAGGAAGGCACTGCCACTGTGCCAATCACACGAGAGGCTCTGCCACAGCTGCTCTTCTGTGTCCTTGTAGGCCGGCTGAGAGAAGATTCCTCGTCCAAGGTCAGATCTGGCAGAGTGACGGCTTGTTCCGCTTGTTAGCTCGAAGGAAATCCAACACACAATGGAACATGTTGGGTTAACACAAAGCATCTGTGATCTCTCTTTGTTTCTGCGACGGGAGGGTGGTACACCAATCGCTCTGCTTGTCTACATGGATGACCTGTTGATCTTCTCCCCTTCATCCAGACTCATAGCACAAACCAGCGCACTGCTCACTCAGGACTACCGCATTACAGATATGGGTGAAGCACATAAATTTCTTGGCATGACCATAGTCAGGAACACACCAGCACAAACACTTTATCTGCATCAAGGATGTTTCATTGCACACCTCACCACGCATTTTGAACACCTACTGCAACATCTACTGCCACAGCATTCACCCATGAGCCCAGACTTCTATGCTCACCTGCTGGACGCACGGAAAACGGACTATGGACCGGCAACTGATCCCACATTGTACCGACAGATCACGGGCAGCTTGTCATACTTGGCCACCACTATGCGACCGGATACCTTGTGTGCTGTTGATGTGCTTGCCCAGTTCAGCCAGTATGCAGTTGTGTATCCAGATGAGTGTGGATCAAATAATTATGCACAAATGTGTACTGGTGTTTATCTGCTTGAGTGGTGTGTCTTGAATTCCTCCTATCTTCCCTTCAGCAGATGTCCACTAGTGCATAATCCCTTGTCATTTCCCTTCTTAGAGGTAGACTTCCACATACATTTTCCACGTACATCCCTCCCCCCCCCCCCCCCCCCCCCCCCCCCCCCCCNTTTGGTTTAGGCACAAATGTGTACTGGTGTTTATCTGCTTGAGTGGTGTGTCTTGAATTCCTCCTATCTTCCCTTCAGCAGATGTCCACTAGTGCATAATCCCTTGTCATTTCCCTTCTTAGAGGTAGACTTCCACATACATTTTCCACGTACATCCCTCCCCCCCCTCACCATCCACCACGTAGAATACAGAAACATGTACATCACTGTAGACTTAACATATGTTTTGATACAATCTAACATAGAATCCTCACATGTAATTTTCACCACATACCTCTTTTCAAAGAAGCCAGGTAAAAGGCGTCGTTGGAGAGGGGATGTTTGGTGAAAAGTACAAGTGGATCTTAGATGTGGAGGTTTATGGCTACTTGAGTAGGGTGTATGCAGAAATGTACAACAATGTGTACTGGCTTCAGTGATATGGTTGAGGTTTTTCAGTGGTGGAGCATATGAGGAGAGCATATGCGGAGTGTATGTGGAGGTGTGTGGTTAAATAGAAGAGTAGATAGACATGTGGATAAGTGTCTATTCTTTTGAGTAGCGGAGGAGGGATGAAGTGACATGAAAGCCTTTTACGTGTGAGACAATGTATCTCTCCGATGTGTAGAGGGTATTTAAATGTGTGTTGAACAGGCTGCAAGTACCAGGGCATGGGATTGCAATTCACCGCTTGGCCAGACAAGCATAGTATAGAAAATAAATGAAAGGGATTTCTTGGAATGTTGTATTCAGAAGCGGTGGCTTTTTCAAGAAATTCCTTGGAAACCCCATGTATATGGTGTTGTGTGGGGCACATCATTGTTAGGTTGCACATACTTAGGATAGCTGGTCCTAAATGCCCATCTAGCTTAAAAAATCAAATCCTCTTGCTGCTGCCATGGCTCTCACAAAATCTCGGCCCCATTTCCAAAGTCCGTTGAATGTTATTGCCAACTTCTTTTGTGATTTCTCCATGATTTCAAGTTCTGCAATGGCATAGATGTTGAATAAGTACCTTGGGGTCCCATTGAGTGTTTCCCTGTGGTTATTCAATGCAATTTTCTCCAGGATGCTGCACCATTTCCACCTAAGGGTTTTCAATTTGAAAGCGGATTGAACAGAAAGGGTGAGGTTAATGTGGTTGGACACTTCGTTTTGAGGTAAAGGGAGAACTCAGGTACGAGATGAAAATGTAATTTAATTTTACTAAAGATTTTAATCCATGCATACAGAGTGAGAAAAAATGATGGGAATCTATCCTTGATGTGGTTACTCAGCTTGCGAGGTACCGCAGTGGTATGTATGGTGGTAGGCTCTTTGCTGGACTCTCAGAGAAGCCCTCGTCAGAAGCCTGGGGCCCTCAATGTTCTTGTAGAAAATCTGTGTTGCATCCACAATGTATCAATAACTGGTGGTTTTTTTGCAAAATAGAAAACGTGTGTTGATACCTCTGGAACAGAAAGGCCAATGAATCAAGACGTATACAGATGTTTCTGGAGAATGGCGGCAGAAGTCTTCCAAAGATTCACAGGTATGTTGGCATGGCAGATAAACATGTGTGGCAGTTGTAAAAACTTCCCCACTTCATCTGAACAGCAATGATTGTGGCCATGAGCAGGGACTCTACGAATATCATGACAATATTACAATGTTTTATTATTTCACTGGTGAAATAGTAAAATTTGTACAGCATAGCAGAGTGGCACCGTAAGCATTGGCTCATCCAAAGGAGGAAACGCAAGAAGAATAAAAATTTGGAGACCTTTTATGGCTGTTGAAGCAACCCATGGTGGAGCCACACACTATGCCCTATAGGCTAGGCCAGGGAAGCTCTTTGATGACCATTGATGCACCTTCTTTGGCCCAGGAATGAAGGGGAGATTCTTCCTGTACAAGAGCATTTCCTGGTTCCTTCCTTTGTACCCTGAGAGCCTTTGGGCCCTGGTGGATTCAAATTCAGATCACTAGCGGCGGAATGTTCCGGCAAAGCTGATGGGTACCAGATTCTGCCAAGATTGTGGGTGAGGCTAGCTTTCTGTTTACTCAACCAAATGAAGTGATTCAAAGCTCAATCTTGCATTCAGAATACCAAGAAATTTAAACCTGCAATCAGATCATTCATGAAAAGGGGCATACTTTCTTGCAGGATTGAGTGATACAAAACCATGCCATGGCACAACAAAGAGGTTGATCCTATCATCCTCAACTTGGTTTTGTCCATGTTGAGAGATGCCACCCTCTTGCAAAACTATTAGGTGCAGGCAACACAGACAGCAACGTACATCATGAACCTAACACCGTCAAAGCCTCTGTAGGAAAAGGATTCAAATATTTAGAAGGCACTGCAGGTTGTGTAAGGTTGGAGGACGCAAACATTCACTCACCTATGCACATTTGATCCCGTTACACATGCTGTTGAACAATCATGGGAGGGATAGGGCAAGCTGGACCCACGGACTCCCCAGTGAATCTTGGTTGGGTATGAAAGTGGGATCAAGGCGTAGCGGCTCTTTGACCCATGGAGGCAGCAGATTGTGCAGATTCATGTTGTTTTGTTCAATGAGAACAGCCGTTGGATTGGATGGGAAACGATGGGGATCTCACCAAGTGGGAGAAATGGCTACCACTCCCTGAGGGATGGATGNGGAGGACGCAAACATTCACTCACCTATGCACATTTGATCCCGTTACACATGCTGTTGAACAATCATGGGAGGGATAGGGCAAGCTGGACCCACGGACTCCCCAGTGAATCTTGGTTGGGTATGAAAGTGGGATCAAGGCGTAGCGGCTCTTTGACCCATGGAGGCAGCAGATAGTGCAGATTCATGTTGTTTTGTTCAATGAGAACAGCCGTTGGATGGGAAACGATGGGGATCTCACCAAGTGGGAGAAATGGCTACCACTCCCTGAGGGATGGATGCCAGAGGACGTGAGTGAGTGTGAAATCTGAGCTGTAGATCCAGCTAATACTTTGGACAAGGAGTCCAAAGCTCCAGTAGCGATGGATCTGGATCAGGATGCGGGGGGTGAGCCATGCCACCATGGTCCTTGGGATAGTGGGATCAGGATCGTGGTGGAAGTGGTACCACAAGGGTACAGTAGCAGCAACAACATGAATAGCCTCAATAACAGCAGCCTCAGAGAAAAACAATGATGCCTATGAGGACATCTGAAACGGTTTCATGTGCGTGTTTTTTGCATAGGAACCTCAGACCATCAAGATAGCTGTGCAGCAGAAGGACGAGGCTGCATGGGAGGGAGAAAAAAACCTTGAACTTCCTTCCAAAGGCAATAATGGCACTTCGGTGCTGGCTGACGGGCCAGAGAAAAGAAACATCATCCACTGGAGATGAGACACAAAAGTATGTACAAGATGTACTCCGTCGCTACACAGTGAAGGCGATTGTGGTGCCAAAAATGAAGCCGTCGACTGGAAAGAATGAAAACATTTCTTGAACCAGAACACGGAGTTGCACATCGAAAACTGTCATTGCTATGCACGGAACTTGGTGGAAATTGGAGATACAATTGTTGACATTGTGTGGCCTTTGCCATGAGTACCATTGATCGTAACTCCTGGTTTGACCACTAGGGAGTGGTTGAAAACCTGACCTGATTCTAAATTTGGATTCTTTGGATTCTCACATGCAGGGTCGAGCTTTCAATAGCTTGGTTTGAGTGAGAATTCAGAAAGTTAGCCTAGCCCGAAGTTCGAGTGGTTGATTCTTGTGACCTTCATGGGTTTCCGGATACTCTACCGCTGGTGATCCGGGTTTAACCCCAATTGGCTCCAAATGCACCAAGGCCACACAGCAAGTATCCAGGGAGACCCCCCTTGACCAGGATGATGTCCTCCTTGACTTCTGGACCAGAGAAGGACGCTTCGATAGGTCACCGTTGAAGCACCTCCCCTGGCCTAGCGTGCAAGGCATGGTGGTTGGCTTCTATGGTTGGAAAGCATAGATCACAGGCTAAAAGGAATCTACATCATCCCACTATGCTAAGTAACAGAATCGGGTTTTGGATTCAGTTCTCCTGAATGTGACGGGTCTCTTTCCACTCCTTGTCTGTGATCTTTGTGCTCCACAATCCTCACTAGTGGTGCCCATTGGCTTCTCCAAGTATCAGTAGCGTAAATTAGTGAGGGCTATGCATCCTTGAGGGTGCTTCTACACCCACTAGGTCCAATAAAGGGTTATGGGCCCACGTGCCTAGAAGGACCCTACCTCTTGGACATTCACGCTACTGCGGTGCCTCATGGCAACGGCCGAGTAAGAGAGCATCGACGTTGTCTCAAAGTCTGACAGGACAGACTTCTCCTTGTGGAGGTGGCAGTTTGAGGTCTACCTTGAAGACACAAGTCTGCTTGAGCTGGTCAAGGATGAAAAGAGAGTCCCTTTGGATACTGCTACGCCGGAGGAAGTGGATAAGTTCAATAAGTGCAACAAGAAGGTGCTTCCTTTTTTGGTGTTGGCACTTGCTCCAACACAGAGCATTCATGTTCAAGGATGCACGGATGCTAATTTGACCTGAAAGAAACTCTACTCCATCTACCGGTCCAGAAACCTTTAAAACCAGCTCTTTGTCTTCAAGAGGCTCGTCACCATCCGAGCCAATCAAGGCGACGGAAACATGGCAATCCTGCAGCAAATCGAGTCTCTTGCCGCCAGATGTGTAGCTACTTGTTGGAAGGTCGACCCTCAGCTGCAAGCAATGATCCTCGTCCTGGATTTGCCAGACAGTTGGAGTCCCATGATCAAAGTCGTTAGCAGGTGGCCCACCGATGAGCTGAAATTTCCTAAGGTGGCTGAGTAATTTCGCAATGAATCGATGCAGTGGGGTGGGAGAGGGAGTGGGACACCATCGAGTTCTTCCTATACCGTTCACCCTCAAGGTGGAGGGGGAGGCTAGAAGGGGAAGGGTGCCAAGGAGGGTACCAAGAATGGTGAAAGGAAAGGAGATTGCTAAAACTGTGGCAAAGAGGGCTACTATACACGGAACTGTCCCAACAAGAAAGGACAACCAGTGACTGACTGGGAAGAAAGACAACAAGGCTCTCATGGCTCGAATCAACCCGCCGGAGGCCAACCAGCAAATCAACCCACCATGACGTCCGGCACCGTGACCTGGGATGAACTGACCGAGCTGATGGCCCACAAAGACCTGTTGCCACCACCCCTGGGCACGTGAGAATTTCTCGCGTGGAAAGATATTTTTCTTGCATGGATGGTGGAGGACGGTCTCGAGGAGTTGTATCTCTCTCTGCCAGACGATGACACTGATGAGCGTGTGCTCCTACGCGCCTTCAATGCCCTTACTCGGGCTCTTTCCAACGAGCAAGCCTATGCCATCCGCCATCTCCGCTTCGGTGGGAAAGGGGAAGATCCCACTAATCCCTGTGCACCTCGTCCGTACAAGGCATGGCAGCATCTCGCCACCCGCCAGGAAGAACAGGGCATGGCTCTAGTTATCTCACTCCGCGACAGACTGCGACAGCTGTATCCCAAGCCGGGAGTGCCGATAGCAGAGTATCGGGATGCGGCGATGGATATCCGCCGTCCAATCTTGGGGATCTGAGTGTCATGCTCACCTGGGTGAGCCATACAGGAACTTCCGTTGCAGCCTGCTGCAGTGACTTTGCGTCACCGACATCGAGAGTATGGACCTAGTGGAGGTGGTCGAGGAGCTGCGCCACTACAAGGATATCCTCCGAGGAGAGGCCCGAGAGGCAGACACGTCGACAGCGAGTGCCTTCGTGCATCAGACAGCATCATCTACCCCTCCTGGAGTTGGACACTCAGGCGGAGGTCGGGGTTCACAATCAGGAGGAGGACGTGGACATGGCAGGGATGCCTGGGGGCGCATCTGAAGTTACTGCAGGCAACAGGGTCACTTCTGGCGTGTGTGCCCAGAGCTCCTCCGCATCATGACTCCCGCAAAGCAGCCGCAAGCTCTCCTGCCACCGCGCCCTCAGTTTGGCCAGCAGCTGCATCTGTGCGTCAAGCAACCAAAAGGGTTCGAAGATGGAACTGATCGTGTGTGGCTGCTGCTGAAAGCCCTATATGGGCTGAAGCAAGCACCTCGGTACTGGAACAAAGAGATCAGCCACACTCTTGAATCGGCTGGGTTTACACAAAGTGTGTATGACCCATCCCTTTTCCTATGCTGGGAGGGCAATGTTCCCACCGCACTGCTTGTCTATGTGGACGACTTGCTTATCCTTTCTCCCTCACTCCCGCTCATCCCACGGACCAAGACACTCCTCACTCAGCACTACAGCATGACCGACTTGGGCGAGGCACACAACGTCTTGGGCATGACCATTACCAGAAACAGAACCGCTCGTACACTCACTATGCATCAGGGACTGTTTCTTGCACAACTTACCACACGCTTCCAGCATCTCGTCCAGCACCTGCCTTGTCAGTCCTCTCCCATGAGTCCCAACGTCTACGCGCACCTCCTTGACATACACAACACAAACTACGGTCCAGAATGCGATCCCACACTGTACAGACAGATAAATGCAAGTCTATCATATCTGGCATCCACGACACATCCTGACATCGCATGTGCTATTAATGTCTTGGCCCAGTTCAGTCAGCAGCCATGCAGCACGCATCACAAAGCCGTGCTGACATTGCTTCGCTACGTGCTGGGAACTGCCGGCTCTGGCATCGATTTTGCCCCTACACCAAATCGCTGAATGGGTACTCTGACAGTGACTACGCACGTGACAGACGGGCACGCAGTTGGGGCGGGTATGTGTTTCACATATGGGGAACAGCTGTGTCGTTGCGCAGTGCAAAACAGTCATGTGTGGCTCGTAGCGTGGCAGAGGCAGAGTATATGGCACCGGGTGAAGCAGCCTGTGAGGGGATCTGGTTGGGGCGGTTGTTGGAGGAATTATGATTGCATGTGTCCGCGGTGCCCCTTCATTGTGAGAATTCCGCAGCACGCCACATTTCCGTGAATGATGGAGTATTGCACCCACGCACAAAGCACATCAGCATAGAACATCACTTTGTCTGTGAAGCAATTGAAGTAGGTACCATGCAAGTCTGCCCTATCCAGGGAGATCACCAACTTCCTCACCAAAGCTCTTCCATCCACCTCCCTCCACTCTCAACTCCAACATCTGGGTTGCACATCTGTCGTACTCATGTCCAAGGGGGCATGTTAAATCTCTTGTGTATATATTCCCTCTCCATTGTAGCCATGAATGTGCAGGGCCTTCTGGCTCAGAGAGTGGAGGTGACGCACAGTGAGCGTATGCATCACCAGTGGACTGGCGATATCCTTGTCCGCTCCACATGTGCTCGCTTCCCTCCTGGCAGCAGTGCCCCCGCTCTACTCTCCTCTTTTCTCTTTTAGTGTTGGAGCTCTCTCATTAGGTGACCTAGATTAGTCTTCCACGTGACATGCTTTTGGTCCTGACTGGCATAGATGAACCCAAAACTCAAAACTGGCCTTGTTTTGTGTTTTAGGTATCGAGTGGCCATAAGCCCTCAATCTTGGGATGAGTGCCGGCAAGCGAATCTCGCCGGCCCGACGGGTGAGCTCGTTTAGCGAGGCTCACCTGTATGAATCTCTCTTTCCTCTCTTGTAACTTTGGATCTATGGTGGCGACCATGGCCGCCACGTAAACCCAAGACTTCTTGGAACTTGGTCCGTTTCAAGTGAGAGCTGTCCCATTAGAACCGCAGCACTTCCCTCATGGAAAGTGGTGTACATCATAAACCCGTCACCCACAAAGCCGCTAAAAGACGCGGAATCTTAGGTGTGGAAGATTCTGCAAGAAGTATGGAGCAAGGGGAAGCTAACTGTGGCTCATCTTTACACCTTTGATTGTGTTGCACATGTTATTGTGCAGGCACAAGAGGGGGAGGGGGTAAGCTGGACTCGCTGGTGTACTTTCATTGGATGAGAGAGCAAGAGCAAAAGGTCCTGGCTCTTTGACGCACAATGGTAGCCGATTGTGAAGATTCACGTTCAACAAGGACAGCCGTTGGATGGACAAGGACACAGGTCTCTCCAAGCGGGAGGAATGGCTGCTACTCCTCCAAGAGGAGACACAGGAGGATACAAAAGAGGGCGCCATGTGAGCAGCTTCAACCAGCGGGAATAATCCAAGGGATGGGGGAGCGGCTGATTCAAAATCAGCCGAGTCGGACAATGATTCCAAAGCACCGGCAGCAATGGAGCAAAACCAGGAGGCGGGGAATGAGCCCGTGTCTCCATGGTCCCTGAGAGAGGGGGAGCAGGCCAGCAGCACAAATGGCACCGCAAAAGGGCAGGAGCAGCAGTAGCAGTGACAGCGACATCAGAAGCCTCGACAGCAGCAGCCTCGGAGAAGCGAATGTGCGAGGAGTACAACAAAGGATTATGTTGCTGTGGAAGGCATCTAGACCAGGTTCAGTTGGGCTTTCTATGAAAAAGAGGAGCCCGAGGAGGTATTGCAGCGGAAGCAAGGGGCTAAGTGGGAGGGACCTATAAAATCTGAGCTCGCCTTGCACAAGGAGAGCAGCACTTTGGATCTGATCAAAATACTGGAGGACAAGAAAGTCATCAGCTCCAAGTGGATCTTCAAGGAGAAACTCACCAAGGAGGGGAAGGTGGAGCGGTACAAGGCGCGGCTGGTGGCAAAGGGATATTCCCAGAGGAAGGACAAACACTATGACAAGACCTTTGCACCTCTGGCCAAGATCACCTCCATCCGCACCATCCCCTCAGTGGCAGCGGTGCGTGACTGTGAAGTTCACCAGATGGACGTCAGAAGAGCTTTCCTCAATGGGGACCTGGACAAGGAGGTCTACGTGGAGGTGCTCAAGGGGGTGCAAGGGAAGGTGTCCAGGATTCACAAGGCGTTGTATGGGCTGAAGAAAGTACCACAGATGTGGTACCTAAAAATAGATGGCTTCATGGCTGAGCTTTGTTTCAAGCGCTGTGAAGCAGAACACAGTGTGTATGTGCGGGAACAGCAGCAGCTGCACCAGATCACCGTCTTGTATCTCGACGACCTGATCCTCGTCTCATTGGGTGCGGGGGAGCTTGTGATGCTAAAGTAGACCTACCTGGTTCACGGAGGGCCAAGTGAGCCGCTGTGTTGCCGACCCCGGGCCGCTGCGTTGGCAAGCGATGAAGCGGATCCTCTGCTACATCAAGGCAAAAACATTAGTCGCAGCTCATGTTTGGAGGAGAAGCGCACTGTGACTCCCTCGAGTAGGTCAGCTACTCAGATGCCAGCTGGGCTGTTGATGTTGACGACAGAAAATCATAATTGAGGTAAGTGTTTGTTCTTGGCGGTGTAGCAGGTGCGTGGGCGAGAAGGAAACATGATTGTGTGGCGCTTTCCAGCCCTGAGGCAGAGGACATTGCACTTGCATAAGCGGCAACGGAGGCGGTGTGGCTGCGGTCGCTGCTGAATGAGATCGGGGTGTTGCACAGGAAAAGCCAACCGTGCTCAACGCTGACAACATGAGTGCCATCAGCCTCAGAACCCGTTGTTGCACAGGAGGACCAAGCACGTCGAGATTCATCATCACTATGCACGAGGCTTGGTGGCGAAGGGAGATGCGTTTTTTGTGCATTGTGGCACTAAGCGCACACTTGCAGATGCCATGACCAAGATGCAGCCGAAGGACAGGCATGACACAAGCTACATTGAGCTTGGTCTACGCTGTGGGGCCTAAAACACCACAGGTTGCAAGGAAAATGCATCAAGGCTGCGATGCAAGGGGGAAAGTTTTGACATTTTGTGCCCTGTGTCATGAGTATCATTTATCATATTCCCTGGTTTGACCACTAGGAAGTAGTTGGAAACCTGATCTGATTCTAGATTTGAATTCCTTGGTTTTTTTTATACAGGATTGAGCTTTAAATCACTTGATTGGAGTGAGAATTCAGAAGGTTAGCCTATTCCAAAGTTTGGGTGGTTGATGGGTGGAATCTTGTATCCGTCATGGGTGACGGGATACGCCACCACTGGTGATCTTGGCTCAACTCCGACAGGGATCAAGAAAAACCAGGGCCACAATGGAGGTATCCAGGGAGACCTCCTTGACCAAGATGTACTCCTCTTTAACTTCTGGACTAGAGAAGGGCGTCTCGACAGGTCACCGTCGAAGCACCTTCCCTGGCCTAGCATGCAAGGCATGGTGGATGGCTCCACCAAGGGTTACTTTGACGGCCGTAGCAGGGGCTCTACTGTTCCAAACTTGGCATTCTTGGATGCGTTGGAAAGCATAGATCACATACTATGAGAACCTTATACAGATTTTTCACCTAAATAACTTTATCGTGTTTCAATTAAGTTCTCATGAATGTGACGGGTTTCTTTCCACTCCTAGTCTGTGATCCTTGTGCTCCACACTCCTCACCAGTGGTGCCTATTGGCTGCCCCAAACATTGGTAGCGTACATCACTGAGAGCTAGGAATCCTTGAGGGTGCTTCTACACCCACTAAGTCCAACAGCCACGACAGCTCATTGTGGCACAAAGTGCATACTTGCTAACACTATGGGAAGGGCACAGGCTAAGGACAGGCTCAACGCAAGCTCCATGGAGCTTGGTCTTTGTTGTGAGGCCTAAAATGCAACAGGCTCCAACGACAGGGCATAAAGGCTGCAGTGCAAGAGATGCCATGATTTTCATTCATCATTTTTTTTTGTTTGACGATTAGCTGTGACAAAAATTCTAGTCTTGTTTTCAATTTTAAGTCTGGAAGTTTTCCCTGCAAGATCGATATTTGATTTTTTTTACAACGGGTATTCAGAAATTAGCCCCACCTTGAGTTCGTGTGGTCAGCAGGTGAAATCCGGCACCTCTCATGGGTGACGGGATACTGCATTGCTGGTGGTAAAATTTCGGTTCCAACTGGATCCAAAGACATCAAGGCTGTAAAAGAAGGATCCAGGGAGCTCCCCTTGACTAGGAAGGTGCCCCATCAGGTTGCCATTGAAGTGCCTTTCCTGGTTTACCATGCAAGGCTCTTCAATGGCAACCTGATGGGGCACCAAGGGCTGCTTCAATGGCCATAGCAGGGGCTATACGGCTCCAATTTAAATGTGCTTGCATGCATTGGGAATCTTACATCACATGCCGTAAAATTCTGATCAATTTATTCTTCTGTAATGTATTCAAGTTTTTTGCAACTTATTCTTCTCATTCTTGAGTGCCATCCTTGTGCTGTACACTATTCACCGTCGGTGCACATTAACTTTCCAAAGACACTGGTAGAATGCATTAATGAAGGCTAGTTATCCTTGAGGGTGAACCCATACCAAATAGATCCAACTCTTCAATGATAAGAAACAGACATGTCCTGATCAATTACAGCAACACGGATTGGGTTGGTAACCTGGACACAAGGAGGTTAACTAGTGTTTTGTGTTTCTTCTTGGGAAACCATCAAGTGGAGGAGCAAGAAGCAAGAACGCCTTGTCCTGAGTGAATCAGAAGAGGGAGCCATGTGGAATCGTGTGGCACAAAGGGAGCCGTGTGACTTGAATTCTTGGATAGGAGAATACCACAACAACCACCATCTGCTCTACAAACCCGAGAGCCATTTCTCTGAGGAGGAATTCCAAGTTTTCAATTCCTCTCTTGTGACTTTGACCATTTTCCCATGACACTGTGGAAAACAAGGTGGTGCATATTGAGAAGGTATGCTCGAGCATGATGACGGCAGACTTACCAAACCCCTAGCTGTTACTGCCTTCAGCAGCTTGTGGAACAGTGCTGAATTGTGAGATTTTTTATATTTGTGAAGTGGGAATTTGATGGATATAAGGGTGCCAGAAAGTGAGAAAATTATGATGCTCTTCTGAAATGTTTTTGCATCACCATATGGCGTGTATTGGCACAGTATACTATGTATGTTAAACAGAATGCACCATCCAGTACACCTTGCCAACACACTGATTGTGTTCTTTTTGAGAGGTAAGTTTTTCCACTGGCTTGGACCGCTCACCATGTGCCGTGGTTTTCACCTACCTTGAGCTACGGTCTTGCATTTTTTTTTTGGAAATCCATATCATTTCTCCATATCAATATATTTTTCCAATACACAAATTGTGTTGGAGAAGGAGGGAGATGGGAGATGAGGGGGTGTGAGAATGATTGTATTGGTCGAGTTTGTCTGGGATTGCATTGGATGACATGTTAGTGAAATACACTACTTAAAAAGAATTGTATTTATGTTTCTTTGGGTAAAAGTTGGTGGGAAAGGGGGGGGGGGGGGGGTGTTTGTGGCTAGTGTATCAATCTGTGTACTGGACAATTAACTCACAACGTGGACCTGTATACATGAGCTTATCAATGTGATGCATTGTGTAAGAGATTGCAAATGGTGGGATGGGCGTGGAGGGGGGTGGGTAAAGTGTACTGTTTGAGTGTATATTCTAGTGTGTACACCAGTGTATGTTCCTACTGTTCTTGTATCTTCTTTACACAGCAGAGCCCTCACTGGTTCTCTTTGCATTCCATGATTGTTGGTGCATTCAATGATTGTTGATTACACTAGTGTACTTTCTATGCCTTTCAAAATGCACCATCAGATGCACTCTGTCGGAACACTACATGTGTGGTATTCCCAGTAACCTGGACTTCTTCCCAGGTATGGACATTGTCACGTTCCTTGATTTCTTGTCTTTTGTGGGGAATACACTATTCCACTCTTTTTGTGACCATCAGTGAAATGTGGAATACTCTCAGCCAGTACATAAGTTCTGCTGGAGGGGGAAGGCGTTCGTATAGCCATGGCCACTTTTCTGAGGTATAACTCATCGATGTCCTTTAATACACACGTGGACCTGTATTATCCTACTTGTGGTCTCATGGTAGTTTCTTGGGGGTTTCCTAGTGAGGGGCTGAGGGGGGGGGGGGGGGGGGGGGGGGGGGGGGGGGGGGGGGGAGTGTATGGGGCAGTGTATCACTTTCCTCGTAGTAAGTGCATTGTATCCATACACATGTGTTTTGTATAGTTGGATGTTTTCCTTGGTGTGAGTGATCACTGATGGGGAGAGGGGGGGGGGGGGGGGGGGGGGGGGGGGGAGTGTATGGGGCAGTGTATCACTTTCCTCGTAGTAAGTGCATTGTATCCATACACATGTGTTTTGTATAGTTGGATGTTTTCCTTGGTGTGAGTGATCACTGATGGGGAGAGGGGGGGGGGGGGGGGGGGGGGGGGGGGGAGTGTATGGGGCAGTGTATCACTTTCCTCGTAGTAAGTGCATTGTATCCATACACATGTGTTTTGTATAGTTGGATGTTTTCCTTGGTGTGAGTGATCACTGATGGGGAGAGGGGGGGGGGGGGGGGGGGGGGGGGGGGGAGTGTATGGGGCAGTGTATCACTTTCCTCGTAGTAAGTGCATTGTATCCATACACATGTGTTTTGTATAGTTGGATGTTTTCCTTGGTGTGAGTGATCACTGATGGGGAGAGGGGGGGGGGGGGGGGGGGGGGGGGGGGGAGTGTATGGGGCAGTGTATCACTTTCCTCGTAGTAAGTGCATTGTATCCATACACATGTGTTTTGTATAGTTGGATGTTTTCCTTGGTGTGAGTGATCACTGATGGGGAGAGGGGGGGGGGGGGGGGGGGGGGGGGGGGGAGGGGAAAATGAATGGGGCAAGTTTATAGGATATTGTATAACTGTCCTGGTAGTAAGTGTATCGATTTCATACACATGCGTATTGTTTTAGTATGGTATGTTCCTTGGTGTGAATGATCACTGATGGGGAGAGGGGAGGGGGGGGAGGAGGAAGGGTATGTGTATGGGGCAAGTGAATGGGGTAGAGTATAAATGTACTGTTAGTAAGTGTATTTTTTTCATACACATGTGTATTTCTTTAGTTGAATATGTTCCTTGGTGTTAGTGATCACTGGTGAGAAGAGGGGAAGCGGGGGAGGGGTAAGTGTATGGAACAAGCGTATGGGGTAGTGTATCACTCTCCGGGTAGTAAGTGTATCATTTTCATACACATGTGTACCATAGAATTGGATGCATCCCTTGGTGTGAGTCATCACTGATAGGGAGAGGGGGGGGAGGAGCCTCCTTGTGTCCAGGTCACCTCCCCAATCTGCATCGCTGTAGCCGATGAGGATGGGGCTGTTGTTGCCGTTGAAGGTGAGGCAAATGCTACTGCTGCTGTCGGGGTAACGCAGCACGCGCTTGACCGCCTCCCAATGCGGCATGCCCGGATTCACGCAAAACTTGCTTAGCACTCCCACTGCTTGGGTGATGTCGAGGTGCGTACCGACTGCTGCGTACATGAGGCTCCCAAACGCTGCTTGGTATGGCACTGCTCCCATGCGGCTGCTCTCTTGCATGCCGTGGGAAGTCTGCGTCATGCTTAGCTTTGCTCTCACTTCCAGTGGTGTTGCGGCCTTGCGCGCTCCTGCCATGTTGAAGTGCTTGACGATGTTGCTCACATACGTGCTCTGCGACACCTCCGAAGTCTGCTGCTGCCGGTCGTGATTGACCTGAAGGCCAAGGTCATAGCTAAGCTCTCCCATGTCTTTCATGTCAAACCTGGAAGCAAGGGACTTCTTCACATCGTCCAAAAGAGACTTGGAGTCAGATGCAATGAGCAGATCATCAACATAGAGCAAGATGATGACCTGGCTTGCCTCTTGCACGCGCCCATAGACTGCATGGTCAGCTTCACTGTGCACAAAACTAAGCCCAGCCAGCTGCTCATCCATCTTGTGGTACCATGCTCGCGGTGCTTGCTTCAGGCCGTAGAGGACCTTCATAAGCTTGCACACCAAATCCTCCTTTGCCTCCATCACATACCCCTCTGGCTGCTCCATGTACACATCCTCCTCAAGGTCACCATTCAAAAAAACACACGTCACATCCATTTGGTGCACCTCCAAGTCCATAGCAGAAGCAAGAGCGAGGATTGCTCGGATGGATGGGAACTTTGCGACAGGTGCGAATGTCTCATTGTAACCCACACCCTAAGTCTGCGCATACTCCTTTTTAACCAACTGTACTTTATACCTAAGCACTTTACCATCCGCACCAGGCTTGCGCCTGAAGATCCACCGGCACCCGATCACCCGGCTGCCACGTGGAGCTTCCTCGAGGTTCCAGGTGCCATTCTTCATGAGCGCACCACACTCCTCATCTGCTGAGGCACGCCAATCTGCCGCCTCGACGCTGCACATGGCTTCAGAAAATGTGGCTGGGTCATCGGTGATGGTGAGGAAGAGAAGCTTGAGGTCAGATGACTCCGTTGGTGGTGGAACGGTGCACAGGTTTAGCTGCTCCCCTTGTTGTACCTGCTTCTTTGCGAGCCTCTCGGACAACCGTAGCTGCTCCCCACTGTCCTTTGTACCTTCGTTGATGCGTGTGGACCGTCTTGGTAGCTGCTGTGTGTTGCTTTGCTACTCCTCTTCATCAGATTCGGCTGCTGGCTCCTTCTCCTTCTCAGCTCCCTCACCACCTTGACATTGCCGCTGTCCCCGCCATCTTCCGCAACGCCCTCTTTTGTTACCGGCTCTTCTCCCACCTCAGGTACAAGTGCGGGAGCAAGTGGAACTGCTGACATAGGGCTCCAAGTCCAGTCTTCACGTCCTCTTGAAAGACGACGTCATGACTATGGATGATCTTGCAAGTAGCGAGGTTGTAGAGGCGGTATCCCATGGTGTCATAGCCGAGGAAGGCAGCCTTCACCAACTTTGCATCCAGCTTATTCTGATTGCCGGCAGGCACGTGCACAATTGCACCCCACCCGAAGACTTTCAGGTGCGTCACTGTTGGCTTGCGTCCCGTCCACGCCTCCTCTGGTGTCATCAGCGGCACAACACACGCAAGACTCCGGCTTTTCAGGTACACGACAGTGTTGACTGTTTCCGCCCAAAAGGTTGGCGGGAGTTCCGCGTCTTGGAGCATGCTGCGAACACGCTCCATGAGCGTGCGGTTTGCATGTTCAGCTACGCCATTCAACTTTGGTGTTCCAGGTGGGGTGACCTCGTACCTGTCCCCCGATGCTTGAGGAAGTTGAGGAAAATGTTGGAGAGGTACTCTCGTCCACCGTCGGTGCGAAGCACCTTCAACCGCCTGCCACTCTCATTTTGTGCAGTAGCAATCCACACCTATCAATGCACTCATCATTTCTTGCCAGGAAGGACACCCACGTCTTCCTTTACTTCTCATCAATGAATGTCACAAAGTACAACTTGCCGGACAAGGAATGCGATGGCATGGGACCGCACTAATCAGAGTGAACAAGTGAGAGAAGCTTAGCCGTCCCCATCCCTTCCTGAGAGAAAGGAGCATGGGCTTGCTTCCCTTCAATGCAGCTCTCACAAGCCGATGCACTTGGCTGCTTCACCCCCTTCAGCTCCAGGCCGCGGACCATCTGTTGCATGAAGATGATGGTGCCAAAGCCGAGGTGACCAAGCCGGCGGTGCCACAGGCCGATGTCGTGTTTTCCCTCTCTCGTCGCCAATGTTGAGTAGGCTTCCTTCTCCGATGCAATATAAAGGCAGTACACGCTGTCCTCCTTGTCTGCTTTTGCAAGCACGTGGCTTGCACAGGCACAGATGGTGCAGCCACCATTCTCAAAGCGAACCTGCATGCCTTTGGAGATGAGAGATGAGATAGAGAGGAGGTTAGCTGACAGCTCCGAAACATGGTGCACCCCCTTCATACGATGTTCCACGTACTTACCCTCAACAGAAGCACAGAATACAATCTCACCCTCCCCAATCGCCATTTGTACATGATTTTCCGCCATGTACACTCAATGAGGCTCAACGGTGGTGTAGACAATAAACTACTCACGGCGACACGTCATGTGTTGCGTGGCCCTCGAGTCGATGATCCAGAACAAGCTAGTGTTGTCAGAGACGTGCAGGACCCGGATGGTTGTCACGAATCCACTCTCCCAATCTACTGTATTTGCGAAAGAGTCAGACTGTTTTCCCGCTCCCAATCCAGCCACAAGGTCCACCTTCTTCTTCCGGCATTCGTGTGTCCAATGGCCCGGCTTCTTACAGTAGTGGTAGTTTCCCTTCTTCTTCCCTCCTCCGCTGTTGCTCTTAGTTGGTGCAGCACCATCTCCATGACCAGAGTTGGTGATGAGAGCGACATCTAGTCCGCTTCCGCCCTCCTCACCCTTGCGCCGCTCCTCCTCAAAAAGCAAGCTCTCCTCCACATCGTTGAGGGAGAGCTTGTTGTCACGCTGGTCCAGGGCAACAATAAGAAGATTTTACCTGCTAAGAAGGCCAGAGAGGATGGTTAGCATGAGCACACGCTTCTTGATAGTGTCCTCAATAGCAGAAAGCTGGTTGGAGAGAGATTTCAACATGTTGATGTAATCAATCATGGATCCAGACTCATCCATCTTTACAGTTTGAAAGCAACGACATAGCTGCATATTCATGAGGATTGACTTGGATGCATAACAAGACTCAAGATTCACCCAAACCTCCTTTGGCGTGAGGATGCCACGGACAAGGAGTTGCTGCCGTTTGGCGAGGTAGAGATAGATGGTGGCAAGGGCGCAGTCATGCTTCTCGCGGTGAGTTCGGGCCTCACCAGGCAAGAGAGAGGACTGAGCTAGTTCCTCCTCACTCAAATGGTTCCAGAGTCCCTTATCCATCAGCACCATCTTCATGTTGTTGCTCGAGTTAAAGGAGTTCAGGTCTGCAGAGAATGCGAATGCCTTAATCACCTCTTGTGTGAGATTTTATATAATGAAAGCTTTCTAACAAGCCCTTACATGCCTCATTTTCTTTAGGGAGCACTGAGATACACCCTGTCAAAGTCTACCCTCTAGCACACTCTCCTAACCTAGCGGGATGAGCGGCAGTCACCTTGTCACACATGAGATTCATGCCTCACACGATCTGCACGACCAACAATCATAGACTGCTCCTTCTTTGAAGTCTCCTGGAGGACCTCCAGCCGGCTTTTCTCTTTGAAGGCCGCTCTCAGCCGTCCTGGTCAATAATCTTGCCGCCTTTTGAGCTCAAAGTGCTCAGGTCGTCACTTGAACCCGACCCATGATCTCCAAACTTTAGAAATCTATATCTCACTCAAACAGACTCCGAATTGAGTTCCGTAAAGTGCGTTGGTACCTGTGAGACATCCTCTATGCAACTGTTACAACAGGAGATTTTTATCAAGTAACCTGTTTTTGTCACTTTCTAGCACCCTCATATCCATCAGTATTTGTACGGACGACGAGATGGCAAGTGTCGGACCGTCCAAGACCAACAAGGGCAAGGTGGTGACGGCGTCACTACTCGCCCTTGGTAGACTCCAAATTTTGGGATCGGCTGCTGTGAGCACGGTTGACAAACCTAAGGCAACCATACTGCCGAAGCTAACCAGCACCGACCTCGGCAACACCGAGAAGCGTGCGGAGGCCAGAAAAGTGCTTGGCGCGCATGTGGACGACCCCCACGTGATGGATGACGCGCTGGAAGAGGATCACCCGGACGGGGACCCCGATGAAGAGCGCGACGCCGATGATGGCGAAGGCGATGAGGATCGCGATCATCGCCATCGTCGTGCGGCGAACTCGAGCCCATTGCTTGAGAAGGGCAAGGCGCTCGCCGCATCACACGAAGCTGCCGACAGGAGTGAGGCTACCAAGAGCAACAAAGGCGCCGAAAGCAGCCACGTGGGAAGTTCCTGTGAGAACGAGCCGGATGACGTCGCCGCGAAGGCATTTCACGATGACCTCCAAAGGCTTGCCAAGTTGGCCACCGAGGCGGCGGGCCGACTCAAGATCACCACCGATGGTGGAGGTGCGGCACCACCCGGAGGAGTGGGGGCACAACCCCCTTCCTATGGTGTGGCCACAATGGGGCAGACCGGCCCCCACTCGAGCGTCGTCACTGACGGCAGTCTCCTCCGGAAGGTGGGGCTCCTTGGAGGCGTGTACGCAAACCTTACCCTCCTGCACTGGGTAAAGGTGCACGGACAACATGAGGCCCTGGAGGCTATCATCGATGCTTTGACAACATCGGAGCTCAAGTTTGCATTCGCCAACCTGCTGGCCCATGTCGGGCCGAGCATCACAGATCTTGACCGTGATCGCCAGCTGCACCACCTGGTCGCACATGAGGGAAGCCGCCGATGTGACGACCTTGACAAGGTGTTGTAGAGTGTGACCCAGGTGCAGATGTAGTAGTAAACGCAGCGCATCAAAGGTGCTGATGCCACTGTCGGTGGCAGCAATGACTTGCCTACCTTGACGATTTCGGGGCCGGTCATGAACACGTCCTTCCTTTATAGTGTCGAGATCTTCCGGAAGGGCGTGAAGCTGACCGACTGGCTGAATCGCATGGAGAAAGTTCTACGTGTCCACAAGGCTCTACTCAATCAGTGGAGCGACCTTGCCACGACGTGGCTTCAAGACAAGCTCTTCAAGTTTGTGGTCAAGGAGTGAGTGCACAGCCGCCACATCTCGAGTGGTAGCCCATGCCACGGGAGGCTTTCTACGTGATCATGCGTAAGAAGTGCACCAAGTGTGAGGAGGTGCAGCGTGCCTTCCACAAGATCAAGGTCTTCAAGTAGCTGGGTAGCTCGCTCAAAGCCTACTTGAGCGAGTTTAATGCACTTCTGAAGAAAGCCAAAATCTTCACCAAGGTCGATGGGACTCAGACGTTCAAGTACCCGGAGTGCATGGTGTTGGAGTACTTGCGTGACGGTCTTGCCAACGAGAAGCTAAAGGAAAAGACCACAACGGCAACCGGCTAGGCTTGGACAAGCTCGAGGGCATTACGGGACTACATGAATGAAGTGTATCTGGCAAACCTGAAGCAATACTCAGACGCACGGCCGAGCGCCCCTGCACAGCAAGGCCGCAACATGTGCATGGACATTGCGGGGGCTGGAGGAGCAACCTGGCAGCGGGGCGGGGCCAAGGAGAAGTAGCCCACAAACCCTCCAGTCAAGAAAACTGGCGGGCACAAGACCCTAAACCAAAAGCGCAGCCACAACAATGACGAGCTCGAGGCGGCGCGTGAGCGTCATAACTCAGCCTCCGCAATGGGCTCTGCCATAAGTGCATGCAGCCGGACCACTTTAAGGCTCAGTGCCCTGAAGCTGCTGGTGGTGGACAAGAGGTCGCGGCGCTGCCGGAGCAGCAATACCTCGCAGACAAGGCCGTGGACAGGGCCCCGGTCGCGACATTGGACCCGGCCGTGGAAACAGGTAGGGCCGTGGTGCGGGCTTTCCCCATCCCTGATTGGCATTAGTGGGAACCAGACAGGGGTAAAACTGGATCACAAGTGTGGGTTCATGTTTTCAGACGAGGATGTTAAACAATTTTAGTTTTTGACGAGTTCAAACTTCTCTGGTGTTTTCTCCCCTCTTGTTGAACCGCATTCTACGCTTGCTGGCCGCCATTTTTTTGGCTGAGATCCGTGATCAAACATGCTTAGTGGTGGCGACACCAACCACTATGCAAGAGTTGTGTGATGCAGTCATCGAAGCAAACACCCTAAAAGCGGTGAGTTCAATCACGTTCGCGATACCTGTGGTCGACAATTTCGACCCAGTCACATTTAAGGATTGGAAGGTGGTAGCCAAATTTGCACGTGCCCACAACATGTGGACTCAAGTGGGTGAATCATGGGAGTTGCAGCGCCTGTCGTACCGATTCCGTGTTTATCACAAAACTCAGCTTGCCGTCGTTGAGCGTATTCACTCGAAAGAGTGGAGGTAACATGACGATGCAGTTCAAAGGACACCTAGCTGGTGCTCCCGTAAACGTACTTGATGACACTGGAGGAGATGATTCCTTTGCTAGCCTTGGCTTTACTTGACAGTTGGGCCTGAAGTACGAGCCATCCAATGGCGCAGTTGTTGTCGGTGAGAACCATACGGTACCCGTGATCAGTACCTGTAAAGAAAAAACTTATAATCAAGGGTACACACAGAGTGTCACGTTGAAGGTACTCAACCTTCTTCACCTATTTGACGTGGTCCTAGGCAATCCCTGGCTCCGTGAAAACAAGGCTCTAATGTGCTTTCAATCTTAGAGTTTGTTCATGCAAAAAGGACAGCGTCGCTTTACGTTGATTCTGAGTACGGAATTGTCACCGACCTGACTCAAAGTCCATGCCAGCTTGTCTGCGATGCAGGTCAAGAGACGTATTTGACAAGGTTGTTGATACTTGTTAGCCCAGTTGCAGAAAGTGGAGGAAGACATGAAGGAAGACACGTCACAAGAGATCAAATCTCTATTGGCGGTGTTCTCGGATGTATTCCAAGACCCACCGGCTGGGCTTCCGCCAGAATGACATATGCTCCACACGATTCCACTGCAAACGGAGGCGACTCCTCCATTCAGAACCATGTATCATGTTAGTCCAGCGAAAAAGCGAGAGGCCAAACGCCAAATCAAAGAGTGCCTTGAAAACGGGTGAATTGAGTCAAGTAGCTTGTCGTACGGTGCGCCGATCCTTTTTGTGAACAAAAAGGATGGTGGTTTATGCATGTGCGTGGACTACCATGTGCTGAACAAACTAACAGTGAAAAATCGATTCCCTTTACCACGGATTGAGGACCTATTTGGCCAAATCTAAGGGGAAAATAGTTTTCATCCTTGGATTTGTCTCGGGGGTACCATCAAATCCGCATCACGGAAGATGATGTGCCCAAAATTGCGTTATGAATGCACAAGGGACACTATCAGTTTCGGGTGTTATGATTCGGGAAAACGAACTCCCGGGCAAGCTTCAAAGGAAAATGAACCAAACGTTTGCCAAGTACCTTGGTCAGTTTGTCTTGGTTTACCTGGAATACATCCTGGTTTTCTCCAAATCCATGGAAGAGTACATAGAACATCTGCGTGAAGTCCTCGCGATCCTTTGGGAACAGAAGTTCTATGCGAAATCGAGCAAGTGCGACTTTGCACAAGATGAGCTCAAATACCATGGACACATTGTTGGCAAGACCGCTATCCGTGTCGACCCACAAAAGGTCCAAGCCGTGGTGGATTGGCCACGCCCAGAAAATGTTGGACAGATTCTGTCTTTCCTCAGTCTTGCAAACTACTTTCGATGGTTTCTGCAAGGATATTCGACCATGGTAGCCTCGCTAACCAGGCTCACGCGAAAAGATGTGCGTTGGGAATGGACATCTGATTACGAGAACGCCTTTTCCAAAGTCAAAGAGCTTCTATCCACAGTATCTTTCCTAGCTCTTCTGGATCCATCGCAACCGTGGGAGGTTCGATGTGATACGTCGGTAGTAGGGCTCAGAGTCGTCCTCATGCAGATTGGTCACCCCGTGGCATATGAGAGTCGGAAGCTCATCCTCGCAGAAACGTGGTACACGTTTGGGGATCAAGAGCTCCTTGTGGTAGTACATGATTTCAAGATGTGGCGTTGCTACCTCGAGGGTGCTGAAGGGGGAGTGACGGTCGTGCCCGGCCATAACCCATTGGTGTTTTTTCAAACGCCATCGGACCTGTCAAGACGACAGGCGCGTTGGAGTGAATACCTGAGTCGATTCTCGTTTACATGCGAATATCGACCAGGATGCATCAATGTGGCCGATCCACTAAGCCAACAGCCTGTGGAAACTAGAGCAACCACTGAGGTCGGTGGGTGTTTTATGGCCATTATGACGGAAACCGTGCAAACACCAGAGCCTCCTACACCTCTGCAGCAACCACCTCAAGAGATTATCCACTTGAACACTTTTGTCAACAGAATCCAGATCGGATATTGTATGGATTCTTGGTTTCAAGACTCTCAAAATCTAGACAAGTACGGATTGGTGGAGTCTGCAGGAAAATTTTGACACGGAGAACATGTTGCTATGCCAGACTCGGAAGACCATCGAGCGAAGATCATCTCCCAATTCCATGAACCGCCGTTCGTAGGTCATGTGGGACCTCAAGAGACCGGAAAGGCACTCTCAAACCATCATTGGTGGCCAGGATGGAGTGTCCATATCCGTAAGTTTTGCATGACATGCGACCCACGTCTTCGGAATAAGGCTAGTAACAAGAAGCGTGCGGGACTCCTCCAACAACTTCCTATTCCCGGGACTCCATGGAATTGCGTCAGCATGGACTTCATTACTGGTCTTCCCGATATGGCCCGTGGCCGCGATACAATACTCGTGGTTGTGGATCTTCTGAAAAAAATGACACACTTCATTCCTACAACCACTGATGTAAACACAAAGAAGACNCCGTAATTTTTGCATGACATGCGACCCACGTCTTCGGAATAAGGCTAGTAACAAGAAGCGTGCGGGAGTCCTCCAACAACTTCCTATTCCCGGGACTCCATGGAATTGCGTCAGCATGGACTTCATTACTGGTCTTCCCGATATGGCCCGTGGCCGCGATACAATACTCGTGGTTGTGGATCTTCTGAAAAAAATGACACACTTCATTCCTACAACCACTGATGTAAACACAAAGAAGACCGCTCGTCTCTTCTTTGAGGGTATCGTAGAGTACCGTGGCTTGCCGTTGCGCATTATCTCCGATCGCTATAGAAAATTTGCTAACAAGGTATGGCAAAACATGTACGAGTACTTTGGCAGCGAGTCGCAAATGTCGACGGTGTTTCACCCTCAAACTGACGGACAAACGGAGCGCATGAATTACACTCTAGAAAAAATGCTCCGCATACATGTGGGCCCTGTCATGAATGACTGGGATGAATTCCTACTATCGGTAGAGTTTGCGATTAACAACTCGGTTAACGATTCTACACAGTTCACACTATCTGTGTTGTATAGTGGTCAGTATCCAGTGGTGTCCTCTTCATTGGTGAAGAGTGGGAGTACAGGAGGACAGGTTCCTTCTGCTCAAGCCTTTGTTGAGCGCATAGACTCCTTGTAACACGAGGCAAAGGGTCACCTTCAAGCTGCTCGACAACGAAAAAAGGCATATGCCGACAAAAGTCGCCATGAGGTCTTGTTTGACATCATTGACAAAGTGTTGCTTAACACGAAGAGTCTTCGACTGAAATCGCCAGGGGCGTAAAAAATTCTACCAAAGTGGATTGGGTCGTTTCCCATCGTTGCACGCATCGGGCCATTGGCATACCGATTGCTGCTTCCGCCGAGTATGAAGATACATGACGTGTTTAATGTGATCATGTTGGCTCTATATGTGGCAAAGGGAACCGTTCAGCCACCACCGGCAGTCCTTGCTGCGAACGGCCAATACGACGTTCTTTGTCTACTCAAGCACCGAGAGCGCGCACTCCGGTTGTGGGTCGTTGGGGAGTACCTCGTTCATTGGGCCGGATGTGGACCTGAACATAACTCGTGGGAGCTCAAATCTCGGTTGCCCACAGGCGTGGTCAACGAGTATTTGAGCGAGGTGGGCACCTCGCACAGATTGACAGGTGTCAGGGGCACCACAGAAACGCGGAAAAGTGAACAACATTCCCGCACGGTGGCATAGGACTGCGACCATAGGAGATTGGGGACACCCAACATGGTTGTTGCGCGGACGCTCCAGCCTAAAGGGAGGAGGCCGATAGCCGTGCCGAACGACAAGGTGCAACTTAGGTCCAAATGCTAAGCATGTGTTCATGTTTAGCTGGTGATTGAAGTTTTTAATTTTCTTTCACAATGTTGATGAATCACTATCTGACAATCCTGTTTGTTGTTCATGAACAGAGACGGTTCATAATAAGTGGGGAGGAATGTAACCGGAGGGCCGGTTCGGCCTTCCCTCCTCGCTGAAGCGTAGGGTGGCTACGCACTACCCCTTGCGTCGGCGAGGGCTGGCCAACGGCCAGCACTTTGCTGGCCGCCGGCAAGCCAGCCGCCGGTCGGCTGGATGGCCTATGGCTGACCAAGTGACCGGCCGGCCGCCAGCCGGCCAGCCGCTAGCTGCCGATCGCAACCTCAGCCTGATCGGCTGCTGAGGGTCCGCGAGGGCCTTGAGGGCGAGGCCTCGTGGCCTCATGCCCTCGCCCCCCTCGCCCTCCTTGCAAGCGAGCGAGCGAGGAAGAGGGATAGGGGGAGCGAGGATGAGAGCGAGGAACGAGAGAAGCGCACGAGAAAATTCGGCACAAAATCGTCGATCGTGCCTTGCAAGCGACGATCTCGTGTCGATGCGTCAAAACTGAAACTCGAGTTCGTTTTGGAAAAACTGCGAGTTTCAAAACCAAAAAACTTGTGCGAACGCACAAGTATGAGGTAACACCCTCTTGTTTCAGACCCTGAACCAAGGGGTGAGGTAAAAACAGAAGTGGACCTCCGAAGACTTGAATTATTCAAGTCTCCCTGCACGGGTCATTGATGACGATTGCCCCCAGAGTGACGCGGAGGGTAAAACCCCTCGAGCGAGCTCTGGACGCCATTCTGTGAACTCCTACGATGACCTAAGTGCAAGAGCTGGAGGTTCCGGCCCGTTAGAACCGTGGACCAAAGAAAAGTAGAGGCGATTGTTGATTGGCCAACGTCCACAAATATTCACAATGTCCAAGTGTTTTTGAGCTTCCGAAACTACTATCATTGATGAGTTAAGAACTATGTCCAAGCGTCAGCACCTCTCTCCGATCTCACCCAGAAAACCACGGAGTGGAATTGGAAGAACAGTGAACAAGAAGTATTCAACTCTTTTAGAAACGCTCTGATTTCGGCGCCATCCTTAAGATTGGAAAATCCAACCGTGGATTATATCATGGCCACTGACATGTCCGCTCAAGCCGTCAAATTCGTTTTTCTCCAAGGCAACGGTGAGAGAGAAGAAAAGATGGTGTATATGTCAAGGAAACTAGGTGAGCCAGAGCTCAACTATGCAGTACACACAAAGCAAATACTCGTGGTCATATACACATTCAAGACATGGCAGTGCGACTTGGAATGCCGACGATGCATCGTTCCCACCGACCATTATGCTTTACAATATCTCAAGAATCAGCCAAATTTTAGTCGTCGACAAGCTCCATGAAAGGAGTTCCTCGAGTCCAACTTCGACTACGACATCAAGTACCAACCTTGAAAACATATTCCAGTGGATGCTTTAAGTCGAGGACCAGATGTGATGGCCGAGATCAGTGCGTTCCTCGTCAAACGAGACGGGTACCTCGTGAGGCTGTCAGCGAAGGGTTACGAGGAGTTTGGCTGGTATGAAAAATCCAAATTCAAGATCAACGTCCCCTACTAGCGACGACGATTCACTCACCAAGTTGTCATTCCATCAAATACGGAGCTACCAAGAATGCTATTGGAGGAATGGCACGACAATGGTCAAGGTGGACACTTCGGCGAGGACAAGACGCTTAAGAAACTGGCATAATACTATTGGTAGGACAGGATGCAGAGTAACATATCAGCCTTCTGCAAATCGTATAACACCTATGAGAGACAAAAGTCTTGTCACACGAGGCCATCCAGTCTACTCCAACCCCTTCCTAGACCTGACATAACCTTGGGTCGACATTAGGATGGATTTTGTGACGGGTTTCCCACCACCCTTGAGGGCTACAACATCTTCGTCGTGGACAGGTTTTCTAAAATGACGCACTTCATTCCGACGATGAAAACCGTCACCACAAAAAGAATAACATGTCTGTTTTTGAATCAGATCGTACAGCTGCATAGGGTGTCACGTACCATCATCAGTAAGAGAGACGACTGCTTCACTGGCCATTTTTTGCATGAGTCGTCGACTCATTATGATAGTCGGATCCATCTATCAACAACATACCATCTTCAAACAGACGGGTAAAAGAAACGGACCAATCAAATTCTAAAAATGTTCTCCACACATTATGCAAGCCGCACGGCACTGATTTGGCAGGCAAACTGCTAACCGCCAAACTCGCATACAACACCACTTTCATTGAAATGGGTAAAATTCCATTTGAAGTATTCTATGATAAAATTATGGCCACACCAGTAGGATTACAGAATCAGAAGAATACTCTCGCGGTTCATATTGACCTCATGGACTTTTCAAGCGTTTGGGAGGAAACACATCAGACAAACGCAAGAAAGTATGAAGTGAGGGGCCGATCGACATCGAAGCGATGACCTTTTCAGGCGCTGGGGATCGAGACCTCTTTGGCCCAGCGAATATCAAACTCTTAGGACAAGACTTAGCGAAGCTCAACCCTTGAAGGTTGGGATTGCTTTAGATTCAACAAATACAAAAATTGCCCGAATTCGCATGCTTGAGAGCATGGCGACTCATCCCATTTTCCACATCAGTAGCCACTGGGACCCCAAATCGAACTTCCTCGGCACAAACATCGTACCTCCACCCCTTGTACAAGTGACGGAGATCCATTGTAAGTAATTGAAGATATCCTTGGACATCGACGGCGTAGAAAACTGACCGAGTATCTAGTCAAGTTTCACGGCTAGGACACCGTGCGATAAGATGCATCGATCAAATGATCAACGCCAATGATCGACGTCACAGGCCTACGTCTGCCAACACGCTCGGTCTTTGCGAAGAAAAGGGGGGAAGTGTTATGTCCCTGGCATATAGGAGTCCCTAAACTTTGTGAGTGGGCACTTTGTTTCTTACATTCATGGGCCACTATGCGACAACCTCTTGATTCTTATGCCGATCGAGTGAGGGAATTTTGGCCACCTGCCCTGACATGCGATGTTTCTTTCTTGAAGGTTCTATCTACTTTGACTACCTTGGAGAAAGGTGGATAGAAGTGTCACGAACCATATCGATGTGTTGATATTGATCGATCGCCTTCTCTACGGCGCTTGACTTTTGTAAAGCCACAACTCAATATTGTCGAAGCCCCCAAGTTCTCGACGAAGCTTCTCGAAGCAGCCACTCACTGCGCAACCTCGCACGCATTGCTGGTCTCGAACGTCGAGAACCAAACATATTCCTCATTCTCCTTCTCGGCGTTCTATGTATGTGTTCGACTCACTCCACTCTTGTCATTGAAGTACACTTACTGCTTCATACAAATTATCCATTTGTCCTAAATCCTCAAATCGTCTCTTGCCCAACACCTTATTTGTGTGGACCACATACGTTCCACTCTGTGTAACAGCATGACCCCAAATATGACCCATTCTTGTTTTTGTTATTCTATGTGCTTGACAATTCCGACACTTGTCATCGAAGTACACTCATTTCCTATTTCAAGTGAATAAGTTTCCCCATTCCTTAAATTGTCTTTCCCCCCACAACTTGTGCTTGAAAAAGGATTCAATCGTCCACGTTTTTCTCGACGTAACATTCCAGATTCTACATGCACTCGACCTCTCGACACTTGTCATCGAGGTGTGCTCACTGCTCATTTCTGAATCACACAAGGATCCTGTAACTAATGTGGTCAAGTGTACCTGACAAAAAGTTACACTTCCGCCTGTATAGCATGGGTTGGGGTTTTGCTGGAATGTCTGGTTTCATGATGATTCTTTTGAGAGAAAGGCGGCAATTATGGTGTTCAGTTGTGGCATTATATGTGGTTTTCCGCCAATAATTGCCAAAAGTATTCGGCGATTATTGACGTCTCGCGGTAATCACTGGTCCGCTGTTGTACTCAGCCCCGTCGCTGGTGTCGACGTGAATCGTTTAGGTTGGACACGGGGTAGGGTGTTGGAGACGGAGGAATGAATTTTGGAGGCCGGCAACCGCAGGTCACGTTTGGCGGAATTTGGCGGACACGGAGGAACTCGGAAAGGAGTGTCCGGCAGGAAATCCCCCCCGTGTGCTGGCCGAAGAACGCTGCACAAGGCGGAATGAGCGAGCCGCGCGGCAGCTCTCGGTGCATGGAGGCCACGCAGTGATTTGGCGACGCGGGCTACACCACGGGACGGGGGGATGGAGCCTGTCTGGAGGGCGAAGTGGGAAGGGTGAACGGGGAGGAGGTAGACGTGGTGGGGGGG
>SZWC01006612.1:51568-59068 GCA_023375785.1 Penium margaritaceum
TCGCCGCACGCAAGATCATCCGCAGCCGTGACGTGGTCTTCCAAGAGGAAGTGAAGGGCTGGACTTGGAGCCCTATGTTGGCAGTTCCGCTTGCTCCTGCACTTGTACCAGAAGTGGGAGAAGTACCGGCAGCAGAAGAGGGCGGTGCGGAAGATGGCAGTGACAGCGGCAACGACAAGGAGGTGGAGGGAGCTGAGAAGGAGAAGGAGCCGGCAGCGGAATCTGATGAGGAGGAGCAGCAAAGCAACGCACAGCAGCTGCCACGACAGTCCGCAAGCCTCAACAAAGGTGCAAAGGAGAGTGGGGAGCCGCTGAGGCAATCCGAGCGCCTCGCAAACAGACAGAGGCCGCTAGAGGAGATGGTGAACCTGTGCACCGTTCCACCACCAACGAAGTCGTCTGACCTTGAACTTCTCTTCCTCACAGTCACCGATGACCCAGCCACATTCGCTGAAGCCATGCGCAGCGCCGAGGCGGCAGATTGGCGTGCCGCAACCATGAAGAGTATGGTGTGCTCATGAAGAATGGCACCTGGGCTCTCGAGGAGGCTCCATGCGGCAGCTGGGTGATCGGGTACCGGTGGATCTTCAGGTGCAAGCGTGGTGCGGATGGTAAGGTGCTCAGGTACAAAGCACGGTTGGTTGCAAAGGGGTATGCGCAGACTGAGGGTGTGGATTACAATGAGACATTTGCACCTGTTGCAAAGTTCCCATCCATCCGAGCGATCCTCGCTCTTGCTGCTGCTATGGACTGGGAGGTGCACCAAATGGATGTGACTTGTGCATTTCTCAATGGTGACCTCAAGGAGGATNGGGTGATCGGGTACCGGTGGATCTTCAGGTGCAAGCGTGGTGCGGATGGTAAGGTGCTCAGGTACAAAGCACGGTTGGTTGCAAAGGGGTATGCGCAGACTGAGGGTGTGGATTACAATGAGACATTTGCACCTGTTGCAAAGTTCCCATCCATCCGAGCGATCCTCGCTCTTGCTGCTGCTATGGACTGGGAGGTGCACCAAATGGATGTGACTTGTGCATTTCTCAATGGTGACCTCAAGGAGGATGTGTACATGGAGCAGCCGGAGGGGTATGTGGTGGAGGGAAAGGAGGATTTGGTGTGCAAGCTTGTGAAGGCCCCCTATGGCCTGAAGCAAGCACCACGAGCATGGTACCACAAGATGGACGAGCAGCTGGCTGGCCTTGGCTTTGTGCACACTGAAGCTGACCATGTAGTCTATGGGCGCACGCAAGAGGCAAGCCAGGTCATCATCTTACTCTATGTTGATGATCTGCTCATTGCATCCGACTCCAAGTCTCTTTTGGACGATGTGAAGCAGTCCCTTGCTGCCAGGTTTGACATGAAAGACATGGGAGAACTCAGCTACTACCTTGGCCTTCAGGTCAAGCGCGGCCGGCAGCAGCAGACTTTGGAGTTGTCACAGAGCATGTACGTCAGCGACATCGTCAAGCGCTTCAACATGGCAGGAGCACGCAAAGCCGCGACACCACTGGAAGTGGGAGCAAAGCGGAGCATGACGCAGACTCCCCGCAGCATGCAAGAGAGCAGCCGCATGGAAGCAGTGTCGTACCAAGCAGCAGTTGGGAGCCTCATGTACACAGCAGTTGGCACGCGCCTCGACATCAGCCAAGCAGTGGGAGTTCTCTGCACGTTTTGCGCGAATCCGGGCGTGCCGCATGGGGAGGCAGTCACGCGCATGCTGCGCTACCTCGACAGCAGTAGCAGCCTTTGCCTCACCTTGAACGGCAACAACAGCCACATCCTCATTGGCTACAGCAACACAGATTGGGGAGGTGACCTGGACACAAGGAGGTCGACCAGTGGGTTTGTGTTTGTGCTCAGGGGAGGTGCAATCAGCTGGAGGAGCAAGAAGCAAGAGTGCGTTGCCCTCTCGTCCACCGAAGCAAAGTACATCGCCCTGAGTGAAGCAGCAAAGGAATTCGTGTGGCTGCGTGAGCTGCTGGCAAGCCCTGGACAGCAGCAGATCGCAGCGACCACCATCTATTGTGACAACATGAGCGCCATCGCTTTGACCAAGAACGCAGAGTTTCACGCCCGCACCAAGCACATGGACCTGCGGTACCACTTCATCCGTGAGCTCGTGGCAAAGCAGGTGGTGAAGACCAAGTTCTGCCCTTCAAGCATGATGCTGGCAGACTTCCTGACCAAGCTGCTGCGAGCACACCGCTTTCAGCTGCTGAGGGGATAGTGCGGACTTGTGTGATTTCTTATTCTCGCAAAGTGGGAGAATGATGGATATGAGAGTGCCAGAAAGTGACAAAAATAGGTTGCTCGATAAAAATCATCTAGCATGAAATTTGCATAGAGGATGTTTCACAGGTTCCAACGCACTTTACGGAACTCAATTCGGAGTCCGTTTGAGTGAGATATGGATTTCCAAAGTTTGGAGATCATAGGTCGGGTTCAAGTGACGACCTGAGCACTTTGAGCTCAAAAGGCGGCAGGATTATTGGCCAGGACGGTTGAGAGCGACTTTCGAGGAGAAAAGACAGCTGGAGGACCTCCAAGAGACTTCAAGGAAGGAGCAGTCCACGATTACTGGCCGTGCAGGCCGTGCGAGACATAATTCTTATGTGTAACAAGGTGACTGCCGCTCATCCCGCTAGGCTAGGAGAGTGTGCTAGAGGGTGAACTTTGACAGAGTGGATCTCAGTGCTCCCTTGGCCAAATGAGGCATGTAAGGGTTTGTTAGAAATCTATGATTACGTACTTTTTCACTCAATAGTTGTTACAGACATTCGCATTCTCTGTAAACCTACATTTGCTTCCGTAATTTCTGTCTGTGCAACCTGCAACCCCCTCTCACAAACAGTTGGTCCTGCCTAGGCCGCTCTTAGTGAGCCTGATCACCTCCCTGAGGGCTGTCCCAGTTTCCATCATGCAGTAGCCTTGTCACTCACGTACTGAAGATGCGGGTTGGAGATGGTATTGACAAGTAGCCTGTAAGCCTACCTGTCCTTCTTCTTCCACTCCTCATACACTGCTGCTGGAGTTGTAGATGAACTTGCATCTGCTACACCTTTCTGCGGCATCTTCCCTGCCACCACCTACACTATGGTGATGCCTTTTGTCTGTGGAACCGGAGCCGGCTCATCGCCGCTCACCACCTCCCACAAGCCCCCTCTCATCCAAAAGGAGGCAGGTATGGATCTTTCAAAACGTGAAGTTGGTACGTCCCTCCAGCCTCTCCAAGGGCTGGGCTGCTGTCACGACGCCTGCTGTTGTAATTCTGAGCTTTGGTGATGTACACGCTGCCCTTGAGTGGCGGTGCTACCCCTGCTTCTACTGCTGCTTCTTCCAGAAATCCGTTTGACAGAAAATCACAGGTAGAGGCCAACAGAATGGGAATTTAGAAAAAATGAGGCCACCACTGGAAACGTCAGCTCAAAACCTTTCAGATGGACCCATAAAGTAGGTCATCAGCAGGGGATTTTGAAATGTATGCCCTTTATAAAACAGGGTGTGCTGCTGCTCCTACTCCAGCTCAAACCAGCCAACTTGTAAATGACGTTTCTCGTAAGCGTACCAATGGAATGCAATATTCTTTGCACCAATGTAAAGCTTAGGAAAGAAACTTTAATTCATGTGCTAGTTTTTCATTATGAGAAAGAAACGACAGATTTGTATTCATTACAAGGCAACTTTCTTACTCAAAGAGAAGAGAGTAGCCCTAGCAGACCTCGTATTCAGCATAACTTTGCATCCGACCGTTGGATCTTCCGGTCTTGGGCTTGTTCGAATGCTTGTCTTTCAAACTTGAAGATCCAGTGGTCAATTGTCAAATTCGGTCAATGTTTGACCCTCACCCGTCACTCTCAAAGTGATGGCCTGCGTGTTACACGGAAAAGAGTGTAGATGGTGAATAGGTATGAGTTGCGAGGCAAAACACGATTTAGAATTTGTGACACTTGAGCAGTTTATAATGAGCGGTAAGTGTACTTTGATGACAAGTGTCAAGATGAACAAACATATATATACAAGTGTTGAGTTACAAATGAGGCATAGTCGGGATCGTTGGGTCGATAGTCGAGCGACGCGTGTGGAGTCGCATCGTGAGTGGTCGGACTCAAGAACTTCTGCTGACAAGTCGGGCCCCCTCGAGAATCGATGGTGAAGATGCGAGATGAATCTTTGTAAATCTAGAATTGTCTCAGTGCATCGAGAAGTCGACTGAAAGGTTGTGACACTTCTGTTCATAGGTTCGCAAGAGTGGTCGAAGCTGTCGGAAGGTTCGGGAATATCCATTGAGGGCGGGGCAGTTGGCCAGTTTTCCCTCAACCATGGGAGTGAACATCGCGGTTCTCGCGACGCGATGGGCTGTTTGTGTAATAACAAGAATACCGACTCAAAAGGATGAGGGACTCGTGTACGTCCGGTACATAACACTTCCTCCTCTTTTAGCCGTGACGTCCCGGTGCGCGTGCAGATGTGGCCCGATGATGGCGGTAATAGCCGTCGATGAGATGATCGACGTCTCGGAGGTTGTTGTAGGGTTCCCAGCTGTTATGCGCGGCGTCGTAGCCGTGCCACTTGACAAGATATTCTGTCGTCTTATCTTGTCATTGATAGCCGAGGATGTCCTCGTTGACGTACTCCATGTCTTCTTCCACTTGAGTGGGAGGCGGAGGAGGGACATCTCTACCAGGGAAGTTCTCTCCGGGGTCTGGGTAGTGCTTGAGTCTGCTCACATGGAACACCTGATGAACTTGCATAGTTTCGGGGATTTTCTGTCGTGTAACCACAGGGGTTTGCATGCAATCGATCTAAAACGGGCCCAACCATCGGGATTTAAGCTTCGAACAGTTGGATCCAAGGAGCTTGATGTTTGCCAAGCTGAGGAGGACCTTGTTGTCAGCGGTGAAGATGACGTCGCTGAGATGTTGGTCACCTGCTCGCTTCATCACTGCTTGTGTCTTTGCAAGGGTTCGTTGTGTTTCCTCCCAGATAGTGGTGAAGTCTCGGCATTGAACGTCGACCGTGGGAATGTTGCTGCGACTTTGTAGTCCAGCTCGTGTGAAGTTTGCCATACACCAATTTCAATGGGGTTTTTTCCGGTTGCGATGGAAACAACCGATTTATATGCGATTTCGGCGGTCGGGAGTTTTTGTCCCCAATCCGTCCCATGACGTTTGCATAGTGTTTGGAGCAGTTGTTTGGGCATCTGATTTGTACGCTCAGTTTGACCGTCGGTTTGAGGATGAAACGCCGCTGAAAGTTGAATTCTGCTGTCGTAGCGAGTCATCAGTTTGTGTAAAAAATGCCTGGTGAATCGACCGTCTCTGTCGCTCGTGATGGTTCTTGGTACGCCATGTAGCCACATGATGTTGTTTAGAAACAGCCATGTCGTTCCCTTGGCAGTGACGGTGGTCGTTGTTGTGATTGAAGTGGGACATTTTGGAAAACCTGTCGACGACCACGAGGATTGCGTCATCCCTCGGCCGTGACTGGTAATCATGTGATGAAGTCTACGGAGATGTCTGCCCATGATTCCGTCAGAACAAGGAGCGGTTGTAGAATTCCGGGTGGCCTCATGCGAAGGGATTTTTGCCACTGACATGTGTTGCATGTGCTCATGGCTTCTTTTGTTCAAGTTTTGAGTCTAAGCGTGAGCTTTCTGGTCGCCTCACGCTATGTTTCTGGGAGTGGAAGAAAAATGTGAGGCAGTCACGCTTGCAAAGGGAATAACACGATTTTGTATTAGTTTTTTAACATGGACATGATCTGAACATTTGTAGGGCTAGTCATGAGGTCTCCAACGCACCCAAACCGTGCGCAATTCGGATCGACGTAGCTTTCGCTACGTCAGCCAAAGCACATCATCCCAAACCAGCCGCTCAGTCGGCAGCGCGCACCACGTCGCCCGCCAAGGCGCCCTCACACATCAAGGACCCATCAAAATGCCATTCCGAAGGTGCAGATGTCCCTACGTGTAGTGGCCGTGCCCCTCGCACTTTTGGGGTCTGTTTCCATAAGTTAATCATCATGTTTGGTGATGGGGATTGATGTGGGTTGAAACCTGTTCACGTGGTTCAGTCGGAATTTTGACAAAGCCCCCGAGTAACAAACTGTACTACTGAGTTTTAGACTCCGAGCCAGGATTTTGGCAAAGTCCCTCAGTAAAAAAACTGCAATCCTAAAATCCGGCGGACCATCCACCGGACGCCTCGGCAGTCCTTCCAGAGCAAAATCCCCAGGTGGTATTTTGTTACTCGTTCCAGTCAATTATTCACCGGCAGTCGAACCGCGGTCAGCTCCCAGAGCCGCTGCACACACTCCAACTTTGAAAGTCCATATCTCCCTCATTACCACTCCGATTTGGTGACACAACTTCCACCAGATTCAGCGGCTCGTCAAATTTCAGGGGCAATCCTCCATTTTATGATCCGAGCAATCCTTGAGTCGCCAGATCCATCTACGAGGACTTTCCTCTCTCCGGCAGCTGGTTGGCGCCTCCCAACGCTGTACTTGGGCATGCAAAGGGGCAAACCTTCACCAATCTCTCCCTCCCTCCCTCCCTCCCTCCCTCTATCCCTCCCTCTCTCCCACCCGAGAACGTGCACTGGTACGTATGCAAGCACACACACACGCATGTATGCACGCACGCATGCACGCAAACACGCACACACACATGCACACGCGCGTGCACGACTGTACACATACACGCATGCACACACACACACACACACACACACACATACACACACACACACACACATACACATACACACACATACACACACAAACACACAAACCCACACACACATACACACACACACATACATACATACATACATACATACATACATACATACATACATACATACATACATACATACATACATACATACATACATACATACATACATACATACATACATACATACATACATACATACATACATACATACATACATACATACATACATACATACATACATACATACATACATACATACATACATACATACATACATACATACATACATACATACATACATACATACATACATACATACATACATACATACATACATACATACATACATACATACATACATACATACATACATACATACATACATACATACATACATACATACATACATACATACATACATACATACATACATACATACATACATACATACATACATACATACATACATACATACATACATACATACATACATACATACATACATACATACATACATACATACATACATACATACATACATACATACATACATACATACATACATACATACATACATACATACATACATACATACATACATACATACATACATACATACATACATACATACATACATACATACATACATACATACATACATACATACATACATACATACATACATACATACATACATACATACATACATACATACATACATACATACATACATACATACATACATACATACATACATACATACATAC